>PVJN01020722.1:0-35269 GCA_004026805.1 Lasiurus borealis | reverse complement strand
TGTTTTGTGGGAGGAGATGAGAAATTTTGTTTTAGCTAATGTTTTTGTTTTTGTTTTTAAAATGATGAAGAAGAAAATGCTTCACTGGCACAGAGCAAACTTTCCCATAAAACTCTCTTTGGCCATGGACTAAGTACAACACACATAGTGCCAAGAGGGGTTTTATGGCTTCCCCTTGTTTCCCCTGCAAAGAAAAAAAAAAGGAGCATAGGATCAAAATAAAGCTAGAATGAAAACCACATTTCTGCCTCGGTTGGGCTTCCACTTTGACTAAATAATCACTACAAGCGTTTGGTTTTGTCGAAAAGAAATCAAATAATAATCTATCTTCTTTCTCCCTGTACTTCCAGAAGAGACATTAAACACAGGGAAGTGCGTGAGTTGAAACATTACTGCTATGTTGGTCAGGCATGTTTATAAACCTCACTGATTTGGCCATAGGTCCCAGGCAGCTTCCTGTGAACCACAGGGCAGAGACAGTTCTTCTGAAGACCAGGATATTGCCTTGTCTCAGCAATTCTTGATTACCTGAGTGCTGACCACTTATGGAATCCTACATGGCTGTCAGCCTCAGTTCCGATCCTTGAAACCCAGGCTCACTAAATCCTTCTGCAATTCACTCTGCTAATTGGGCAATCACCTGCTCAGAGAAATCGGATGAAACAAGGGGAACTTCTCCCTGCTGCCCCCCCCACTTTTCTACAAAGGGTAACTGACCCATGAAGATGGGATTTGGGGATGTTAACAAATATCTTCTCAGAATTCTCATTTCCCTAATTTTAAGCAAGACTGATTCCCCCTTGTCCTCCCTAAACCTCAACGTACTATAATAGTAAGTGAGGAAGGTTATTGATTATTTTATAGAAAAAGATATTTATTTATATGTAGTTACACAGCCTCCAAATTGTGAATATAAATATTACATTTAAACTTAATGAAAATTGGGAAACATTTTGTAAGATTAAAAATAGTGAGGGGGATCACAAAATATCAGTAGAATTCACTTTTTTTAAACCCACTTATTTGTGTATGATTGACTTACAAAAAGCTATGTATGGAACTTGAGTTTGGAGAGAAGTATACCCCGTGAAACCATCACCACGGTCTACAAACATCTTGTTTTAGCAACAAAATGTTAGAAATGGTCTCTTTAAAGTCAAGAACAAGAAAAGAAATGGGGAAAAATGAGGGACATCTGTAATAGATTCAACAATAAAGATAAATTTAAAATAAATAAATAATCCATGAGTAAGCCTTTTGAAGTGAACATTTTAAAAATGGATATTTGGAAATGTTTTCAGTGCTATGTGGTTTCTGTTGCCAAAATCTATAAATACTCACACAGCCATATAGTTTAAACTTAGAAGTAAAATGTCCTAATCTGCTTAAAATAAAAAAAGAATAAGAAAAGAATACTTAATATCACTGCTCCTATTAAATACAGGATTGGATAAAAGTAGGTTTACAGTTGTCAATACACAAAACAGAGTTTATTCTTATGTTATTATTTATTAATTATTGTACTATTTTCCACACAAGCAACTGTTAATCTATCTTTGCCCCACCCTGTATTGTATTAAAAGTCTTAGCCAACGCAATTAGAAAGGAAAAAATAAGGTACAAGGGTTAAAAAGAAAAAACCTGCCTGTATTAGTTCTTATGGTGCTGTTACAAATTACCAAAATCTAGAGTCTTGAAATATCACGAATATATTATCTTATAGTTCTACAGTTCAAAAGATCCTGTTGGCTAAATTCAGGTGTTTGCAGGACAGCATTCCTCTCTGGAGGCCCTAGGGGAGAATCAGTGTCCTTGGCTTTTCTAGCTTCTAGTGGCTGCCTGCATCCTTGGCTCCTTCCTACATCATCAAAGCCAGGAAACATCAGGCCAGGTCCTCTGATGGCCAAATCTAAACTGCACTTTTTAAGAATGTCATACTCCTTTATGGCAAGAGAAACTATAAATACTATCAAAAGTCAAAAGACAAAAGAAAAGATATTTATAACGTGAGTGTTAAGGATTAATATGCTTTACTAATAAGGAATTCTTACATATGCCATAAGAAAAAAATCCAAATATCCCAATATAAAAATGGCCAAATAAAATAATCTTGAGGAACAAGCTATAGTAACTAAGACATTGTGATATTGGTGCAAGAATACACAAACAGTGCTCACCTCAGTAGCACATGTACTAAAATTGAAGTGATATGAAGAAGATTAGCATGGCCTCTGTACACAAACCAACCAACCAACCAACCAACCAATGGAAGAGAATGGAGAAAGAGTACCTCATATAGTTGCCTGATTAATGACAGAGGCAATAAATATTGTAAAGCAAGGGCAAAAGATGGTTTTTCTATAAAATGGTGTTGGGTGAATTGACTATCTGAAGGGAATAAAATGTGCACAAAATTCAATTCAGGCCCAGTGGCATGGATCAGTGGTTGAGTGTTGACCTATGAACCAGGAAGTCATAGTTCGATTCCTGATCAGGGTACATGCCCGGATTCCCAGTGTGGGGCGTGAGAAGGCTGCCTTCTGCTTCTCAATGACTTTCTCCCATCATTGATGGTTTTTATCTCTCCCACTGAAATAAATAAAAATGTATTTTAAAAAATCAACTTCAAATGCACTACAGATCTAAATATGAAAGAGAAAACAATAAAACTGGAAGAAAGCATAAAAGACTATTTTCATGGTCTTGGAGTGAGCAAAGATTATTTCAATAGTCATAAAAAGCATTAACTATAATTTTTATTTTTAATAAATCTTTATTGTTCAGATTATTACAATTGTTCCTCTTTCCCTTTTCTTCCCCCCGCACTGCAAAGCTCCCCTCCATCCAGCTCCCACCCTTCCCTCTGCCCTTACCTCCCCCACATTGTCCTCATCCATAGGTGTACAATTTTTGTCCAGTCTCTCCCTGCATCCCCCCTCAACATTTTCCCCCTGAGAATTGTCAGTCCATTCCCTTTCTATGCCCTGATTCTATTATGTACACAGGTTTATTCTGTTCATCAGATTTTTAATTCACTTGATTGTTAGATTCACTTGTTGATAGATAGGTATTTGTTGTTCTTAATTTTTATCTTTACCTTTTTCTTCTTCTTCCTCTTCTTAAAGAGTATCTTTCAGCATTTCATATAATACTGGTTTGGTGTTGATGAACTCCTTTAGATTTTTCTTATCTGTGAAGCTCTTTATCTGTCCTTCAATTCTGAATGATAGCTTTGCTGGGTAGAGTAATCTTGGTTGTAGGTTCTTGCTATTCATCACCTTGAATATTTCTTGCCACTCCCATCTGGCCTGTATAGTTTCTGTTGAGAAATCAGCTGACAGTTGAATGGCTGCTCCCTTGTAGGTAATGAACTGTTTTTCTCTTGCTGCTTTTAATATTCTCTCTTTGTCTTTTGCTCTTGGTATTTTAATTATGATGTGTCTTGGTGTGGTCCTTTTTGGATTCCATTTGTTGGGGTTCTGTGCATTTCCTGGACTTGTAAGTCTATTTCTTTCACCAGGTGGGGGAAGTTTTCAGTCATTATTTCTTCAAATAGGTTTTCAGTATCTTGCTCTCTCTCTTCTTCTGGCACCCCCATAATTCTGATGTTGGTATGCTTAAAGTTGTCCCAGAGGCTCCTTATACTATCTTCACATTTTTTGGATTCTTTTTTCTTTTTGCTTTTCCAGTGACATGTTTTCTACAAATTGTATTTCAAATCTTTGACTTGATTCTTGCATTCCTCTATTCTGCTGTTAGGTCTCTGTATATTTTTTTATTTCAGTCAGTATATGTTTAATTTCTAGTTGGTCCTTTTTCATCTCTAGTTGGTCCTTTTTCATCTCCTCTTGGGTCTTGCTAAATTTATCCATCTTTTCTAGGAAATTCTTGAAAAACCTTATAACCACTAGCCCTGCCTTCCCAGTTACCAGAGATGGACTCTCTTGGTGCACCCCTTTGTGGACTGTGTGTACAGCTTTGTTGTAGTTAAGTCGATGGTTGTTGGTATCGCGGGGGGAATTGACCTTCAAGCCAATTGATTGTGAGGATCAGCTGTGTCTACTCCAGGAGAACTTCTGTGCTGGAGTCAGCCTTATGACACAAGACTTGCAAGATTGCAAAAGCCTCTGAGTTCAACTTGGATGGGGCAGAGTCTTAGGGCTGAGCAGACAGCCTTGGCTTCCCATCAGTCTTGCCCTACGCAGCCCTTGGGTCTCAGTGTCCCTGAGTAATCATTGCAGACCTCTCTGCACACATTTGCACTCATGTGCCTTTCTGGGTCCCCTGAGTTTCTGTGCACTCTGGGGACCCGTAGAAATCTGGGTCCTCAGGGTCTTGCCTGAAACTGGGGTTTAGTGGGTTGGAACTGGATTTTAGCACAGTTGAGAGGTTCTGTCTTCCTCCCACTAGAAAAAGCCAGCGGCACAATCAGCAATTAGTCCTCTGTGTGTGCACTCCCGTTTGTGCACCTCCAGACCTCTGCCTTTTGCACCTCCCCTAAGTTTCCGTGCACTCCTCCCTTTTCATAACAGTCCAGACTCCCCCAATATGAGTCTCACCCAGAACTGGAGTTTAATGCAGTCAGAACTGGGTTCAGTGCGGTTGGGAACTTCCCTCTCCCTCCTGCTAGAGGAAGCCAGTCAGGCACTCCACCACCCATCCTCTCCAGACCCTATCTCCGTGCCTCAGCTTTTTGCAGCTCCTCTGAGTCTCTGTGTGCCCTCTCTTTCCTTCTAGTTGTAGAATTTCCACTCAGCCAGCTTTCTTGATGATATGTTCTACCTTTTAGCTGTAATTTTGAAATTGTTGTGTGAGGTAGCAGTTTAGGTGTTCACCTATGCCGCCATCTTGGTTTCTCACCTATATTTTCTTCTTTTTAAATTTTTTCATGTTAGTCTGTTATAGTCTTGAACTTATCTACCCTATCTAATAAAAGAGTAATATGCAAATTGACCACACCTCCACTACACCCACAAGCCATGCTCACCAGCCAGTCAGGAGCAATTATGCAAATTAACACAACCAAGATGGCTTCAGCCATGGAGAGGGGAGGAGGCTTGGGTTTCCTCTGGTGATGGAGGAAGCTAAGCTTCCGCAGCCCTGGACTGTCTTGGCCTCCGCACAACGCTACAAAGTTTTAAGTATAAAGTTAAATAAATCCCAGATACCAGGGCCTCTGCTTGGGTCACTGGGGCAAGGGGTGGGGTGGAGTGGGGGCGTGGCCAGCCTGCAAACCACCACAGGCTCCTCACCCAGGCTGCCCCATACCCCAAGGGAATCCCCACCTCTATCCAGTACACACTTCTGGGCAAACCACTGGCCTCTACCTGTTCACCAGGCCTCTATCCTATCTAATAATAGAGTAATATGCAAATTGACCATCACTTCAACACACAAGATGGCTGCCCACATGTGGACACAAGATGGTCACCATAAGATGGCCAGCAGGGGAGAGCAGTTGGGAAGGACCAGGCCTGCAAGGGAGGGCAGTTAGGGGTGACCAAGCCTTCAGGGGAGGGCAGTTAGGGGCAAACATGCTGGCAGGGGAGCAGTTAGGCATCAATCAGGCTGGCAGCAGAGTGGATATGGGTGATCAGGCTGGCAGGCAGAAGGGGTTAGGTGCAATCAGGAAGGCAGGCAGCCTCTCCCCCTGGCTGGCCTGTTTCCTAAAGGGCCCCCACAACCCTGATTGGCCTGCACTCCTCCCCGCAGCCAGCTCTGTTATCAATCATCTCCCCACACTAGTCAGGGCCGGGGCAGCTGGCCAACGTACCACTGTCTCCTCCTCCTAACAGGTCCAGCCTAATCAGCCCTGATTGGGAGTAAGTCAGCTGTGCATGAATTCGTGCACTGGGCCTCTAGTTATTAAATAAGACTTAATACCTTTTGTTCTCCTAGGAGAAGTCTATTAGGACCAAATGCTGATATTTTTTATTTTTACTAAAGATTTTGCAGGAAAGACAGAAGAGAATTTTATACTGTATAGTTTATAGCACTTCATATACTTCTCTCAGATGTGATGGTTAATTTTATGTATCAACTTGACTGGGCTGTGGGATGTAGAAATACCTAATTAACATTATTTCTAGGTGGCTGCCTGCATCCTAGCACAGGAATAATGACCCCTGAAAGCACCCCATCTGGGAGAAAGCTGCCTCTGAGTTCCTGCCCCAATGCCAGACAATCCAGTATCTCCACATATGTTCCTGGTACCACCCAACACTAGAGCTCAGAGGGAGTGGACTGTGCAAGTTTATGTACCAGCCCTTTAAGAGGAATTGCCTGGGATTCCAGGAGCCTCCCTGTCTCTCAGTCACAATCCCTGCTAGGTTTTACAGCTCGAAGTTATGGGGACTTCTCTTTCCAGCTCTGGAACCCTGGGGTGTGGTGGGGATGATACCCCTATTTTTTTCATGGGAAGCTTCTGCAGCAGAGATATCCTTCCCAATTAAAAAAAACCACAATGCCATGTTTGGGTGTTAAACCAATCTGTTCTATCCCTCCTACCAGTCTCATATACTTTCTTTTTTACTTCTCTCATTATAGGACCTCCATTCAGCCAGATTTAAGATGATTCTGAATGATGGTTGTTCTGTATTTTAGTTCTAATTTTGATGTAGTTGTGGGAGGTGGTGGTTACCGTGTTTACCTATGCTACTATCTTGATACTCTCCCCAAATAAATTAAAATTTATTAATTTATAGCTTGGCTAGTGCAGCTAAGTGGCTGAATCAGAGGGTCACAGTTTGATTCCTGGTCAGGGCACAAGTCCTGGTTGCAGATTTGATGCCCAGTAGGGGACGTGCAGGAAGCAACCAATTAATGATTATCTTCCATCATTGATGTTTCTATTTCTCTCTCACATTCCCATCCTCTCTGAAATCAATACAAATATTTTTATAAAATTTATTAATTTATAAAGGAATTAATTAATTAACAGGAAAAAAGCCAGTAATTTAAAATGTTATGATTTTTGATAAGAATTTAAAATTTGAAATGACTCCATGATAAAAATGTCCTAAATTTTGATTGTGGTGGTGATTATACAATTATGAATTACCTAAAAATCATTAATTCTATGCTTTCCAATTTAGTAGCAATTAAAATTACAGATAGGTACTTGAGTTTAAACTTATTAAAATGATATTACTGCAAAGCTATAGTTATCAAGGTAATGTGGCATTGGCATAAGAAGATTAATATCTAAATATCTATATATCTATGTGTATCAGTGAAATAGAATCGGTCCAGATTCAATTCATAAATCTATGATCAGTTGAATGGTGCCAAAACCATTTGA
This sequence comes from Lasiurus borealis, assembly GCA_004026805.1. NCBI lineage: Eukaryota > Metazoa > Chordata > Mammalia > Chiroptera > Vespertilionidae > Lasiurus > Lasiurus borealis. The sequence goes on along the minus strand of PVJN01020722.1, from coordinate 27,969 downwards.
GGAAGAAATAATAATCTTTTCAACAACTGGATAACCACATGCAAAAAGTAAGGTTGGACCCTACTCATACCATACACAAATATTAACTCAAAATAGATCCAAAACCTAAATGTAAGATTTCAAATTATAAAACTTTTGGAAAAAAACAGGAGTAAATATTCATGGCCTTGGATTTGGCAATGAATTTTTATATGTGACACTGAAAGTACAAGTTCAAAAGAGAAAATAGATAAACTGGGCATCATGCAAATTAAAAACTTTTATGTATTAAAGGATACCATTAAGAAAGTAGAAAGGCAATCAACAGAATGGAAGAACATATTTGAAAATCATAAATCTTATAATGGTCTAGTATCCAGAATAGATTAAGAACACTTGCAACCCAATTCTAAATTGGGCAAAGGGCCAAACAGACATTTCTCCAAAGAAGATACACAAGCGGTATTATTAGTCATAAGGGAAATGCAAATTAGAACCACAATGAGATACTACTACTTGACATACAGTGGGGATGGCTAAACGAAAGAAAAAGAAAATAACAAGTGTTAGCAAGGATGTTGAGCAATTGGAACCTTTGTACACTGTTCATGGGAAAGTAAACTGGTACAGTTCTATGAAACACAGTTTTGTATCTCAAAAAGTTAAACATAAAATTACCATATGTGACCAAACAATTTCATTCCTAGGTATATATGCCCCCAAAATTGAAAACAGATATTCAAACAAAAGTTGGTATGAATATTTATAGCAACATTATTTACAATAACCAATAGGTGGAAACAACCCATATGTTCATCAGCTGATGAATTGATAAACAAAATATGATCCTATATAATAAAACCCTAATACGCAAATTGATTGATCAGTGGAAAGACCAGCGGAATGACCAGTTGCTATGACGTGCACTGACCACTAGGGGGAAGACACTCAATGCAGGGGGAGTGCCGTTTAACCAGAAGCCTTGCTCATGGCTGGCGAGTGAAGTGGCGGTGGCAGGAGCCTCTCCTGCCTCCACTGCATGTGGGCAATAAGGAGCGAGTGGTCCCAGATTGTGAGAACCCCGAACTGTGAGAGGGATGTTTGCCAGCCAGGCTGAGGGACTTCCCCTGCAGTGTGCAAATTTTGTGCACTGGATTTCTATTATATTCAGAATGGAATACTGACACATGTTACAACATAGTTGAACCTTGAAAACATTATGCAAAGTGAAAGAAGTCAGATACAAAAGGTCACATATTGCATGATTCTGTTTCTGTGAAATATCCAGAGTAGGCAAATCCAAAGAGACAGAAAATTGATTAGAGGTTGCCAATAGCTGAAGAACAGGGAGAATGAGGGTTACTGCTTGATGGGTTGGAGTTTCCTTTGGGGTCATGAAAATATTTTGGAACTATATAGTGATGGCTATATAATATTGTGAATGTAATAAAGGCCAGTGAATTCTATACTTTAAAATGGTTAAATTAGTAAGTTTTGTATTATATGAATTTTACCTAAATTAAAAATAGTATATAAAATAAAAGATATACTTCCTAGATTTCACTAGCCACATTTTGAGTGCTCAACAGCCACATGTGGCTAGTGCTGCTGATTGGAATTTGCATATTATAGAATATTGCTATGATGTACAAAATTCTATTGGACAGTGCTGATATAACTGTATACTTACAAGGGTTAAGTTTATGGTATGTAAATTATCCTTTGGTAAAGTGACAGGGCAATTTAAAAATGATAATGCACATATAGATCTTTTCAAAGAACTAACTTTTAGTTTCACTGATTTTTTTCTACTATTTTTTCTGTCTTCAACAGAATAAACTGGTGAATATAATAGAATCAGGAGCACAGAAAGAGAGTGGACTGATAATTCTCAGGGGGAAAGGGGTGAGGGGTGTACAGGGAGAGACTGGACAAAAATCATACACCTATAGATGAGGTCAACAGGAGGGAGGTAAGAGTAGAGGGAAGGGTGAGCTATGGAGGGGGAAAAAGAAAAACAAATGTAATAATCTGAATAATAAAGATTTAATTTAAAAAATTACAGCAGAAAGGTTAGGGAGAGGTAGGGTAAATAAGAGATCAACCAAAGGACTGCATATAAGCATAATCAATGAACACATTATGCATGCATATAAGCATAATCAATGAACACAAGACACTGGGGGGTTAGGGTATGCCTGGAGGGGAGGCAATGGGGAGATATGTATACATATAATACATTAATTAAAAATTTTTTTTTAAAAAGAAAGAAAAACAGAGTGTCAAAATAGGTGAGTGAAAATCTAATAGAATTGCAAGGAGAAATCAGTGTATCCACTATTATAGTTGGAAATTTTAAACCCTCCAATTAGTAATTACAGATTTAATAGGCAGAATATCAGTAAGGATATAGTTTAACTGAACAGCACTAACAATCAATGGGATGTCATTGAAATTTATGTAATACTTCATCCAGTAACAGCCATTCTCGATCTCTTTTTTCAGTCTGCAGGCTGACGCTCTATCCACTGAGCCAAACCGGTTCTGGCTTAGATCTCTTTTTTAATTGGTGTGTTTAGACTGCTCACATTTAAAATTAGTATTGATATAATTGGATTAATATGTACCATATTTACAACTGTTTTCTATTCATTTGTAGTTGTTTTTTGTTTCTTGTTTTCCCTTCCTTTTCTGACTTCTCTGTTTTGATTTGCAATTTTATATGATTCTGTTTTCTCTAAGCACATTAATTATATTTCTTTAAAAATTTTTAAATATTTGCCCTAGAATTTGCAATATGCATTTACAACTAAGTTTATGTTAAAATAACCTTGTTATTGCTTCATAGGTAGATGACTTATATAATGAAGTATTCCCAATTCTGCCTTCTTGTTGTAATATTATTTTCATCCAATACATTATTTCTGTTATTTTTAGCAAGCTGTTATTTATTAGATCAGTTAAAAGTAATAAAAATATAAGATTTTGTTTCACCTATATTTGTTTTTTCTCTAACATTCTTCTTTTTTAAATGTAGATACAAGTTTCTGATCTATATAGTTTTCCTTTCCTATGAAAAAGTTATTTTAATATTACTTTCAAGAGCTTACTGTGACAAATTCCCTTGCTTTTGTTAGTCTGAAAAAGTCTTTATTTCTTCTTCACCTTTGTAGGATAATTTCACTGTATAACAAATTCTAGTTTGGTATTTTCTTTCAATACTTTAAATTCCTCTTGCTTGCATGGCTTCTAAGGAGAAGTCTGATGTAATTCTTATCTTTGGTGCCCTATAATTAAGATAGTTTCTCATTCTTTGGTTTCTGTGAGAATTTTTCTCTTCTAAAGGCAAGTATCAGATAGATTTGTCCAATGACAACAACAACAAAATAACATTTTATATGATTAAAAAAAAACAGCAAAATGAATGCCGTAAATAATGATAAACACAAAGGGCAAAATGGAAAAATACATGCATTAGAAGACAAACTGTTAGTATTAATAGAAAAAGAACTCTTAATAATAAATAAGATAAGCTAAATGTTGTAAAAGAAAAATGGGCAAAAAAGATGAAAAGGAAACTCACAAAAGAAGAAATGAAGATGGTCAATAAACATACATAATAAAAAACTTTTGGTAATTCAAAATGAAATTAATTCAAGGAGATAAAATTTTTAACATTTCAGATTAGTAAAGATTAAAAAAATGGTTTGTTGCATAAGAGGAAAGGGCCAGAACCAGCTGATGGTATGTATAATGTTACATTTCTGGAGGGAAATTAGCAAATTTTATTAAGTTTCTTCAAAACATCCATTTCTTTTGATTCAGCAACTTTACTTCTAGAAATTTATCCCTGGAAAATAATTGGATGAATATACAAAGATGTATGTATAAAGATAATTAATATGGTAGTATTTTTGTAATAGTGAAAAATTGGCTTAAATGTCCACATTTATTTTTAACTTGATTTATGAGAGATGAGAAACAAGAGAGAAAAGAATAGTTTGAAATAGGCAAACAAGTCTTTATAATAAAGAACTGTCTTTCTTTATTATGTGGCAGGGTCTTTCACAAATAGAGAATGGGAGGGGTATCTTGTACATATGATACCCTTACCTCTTGAAGACCCAGAAGTTTGCAGTCCTGATAAGATGGGGCTTAGTTTCTTGGTTCCACAAACACCTATCACCTTCTCTCCTTTAAATTACCCATCATTTCCTTTGATGACTGGATATACAGCTCCTTGGCTAGGAAACATCCAGTTGAGACAATGGGAGAGGGTCTCCATCTGCATCAGTCTGACCTTGAGAAAATTGATTACAGTAGAATTTACTTCTCTGGGCATGGGAGTGGGAAAGGGAAATCAGAAATTATAATAGATACTCAATAAATCCTTGGAGGCAGCCAAGAAATCCAGGATATGACCTTAGCATTCGCAGTTCCATAACCAGCCCCCTTAAATGACATTTATTTATTTATTTATTTATTTATTTATTTGTTTGTTTGTTTGTTTATTTATGGTAAGCCTGTGCTTTAAAAAAAATATATATATATATATAAAATTGATTTTTTTACAGAGAGGAAGGGAGAGGGATAGAGAGTTAGAAACACCGATGAGAGAGAAACATCAATCAGCTGCCTCCTGCATGCCTCCTACTGGGGATGTGCCTGCAACCAAGGTACATGCCCTTGAGCGGAATCGAACCTGAGACCTTTCAGTCTGCAGGCCAACGCTCTATCCACTGAGCCAAACCGGTTTTGGCAGCCTGTGCTTTTTATTATCTACTTGAGAGGGATGAAGTGGGAGCAGTGGGCGGCTCAGAAGCCAGGCCTGGGGGGCGTCACTGGTTTGTAGGTGATGGAGAACTCATCCAGGTAGTGGCCAATCATCTCAAGCTTGATTTCCACCTGACTGAAGGTCTTGCATTGTATAAGCCAACCATGTTGCCCACCATCTCCGGCAGGATGATCAAGTCCCGCAGGTGTGTCTTTACCACCCCCGGCTTCTCCATGGGGCGGGAGGGCGGGAGGGGGAGCTCCTTTTTGGCCTTGCGCAGGCGCTTAAGAAGCAAGTACTTCCTTGGAAGGCCCGGGGCTTCCACGCACTGTACAGCTGCATCAGCTGCTCATAAGACGTGTCAAGCAGTTGATCAAGATCCACGCTGCGGTGGGTGAACTTGCGGAAGGTCTGGTGGTTTTGTGGTCCACTCCTGCCATCTTGTCGGTTCTTCGGAAAAGCTGTTCTGCCTCTATTGCTCATAGGTGTCATATTCCCAACCCTCTGATTTTCATTTAGCTGCAAACTCTGGCTTGTGTATCTGACATCAGGTGGCTCTGGAGACTCTTTTCAGGCAAGCCACTTCAGCCTAGCTGCACCGCCTGGCCTTCGGGCATTTCCTCCCAAGCATTAACCAGGGAAACTGGAATGTGCCACTGCTATTTTTCTCCCCAATCTCGGTAAGCCCGCATTCTCCACTCCATCTTTTCTACCTCAGGGGTTAGAAACCAAGGGATACAATTATCAGACTAAAGAATGTTAGTTAGAAAGGACGATTTTCATCATTTAGCTAAAAAACCCCACACAACTTCATTTAAGGTGAAATGACTTGTTCCCAGTCATACAGCAAACTCCAGGGTAATATGGCACTTATATACATAGATGAGCCTTATTACTATTATTATTATTATTATTATTATTATTATTATTATTATTACCAATTCTTAAGGTTCCATAAGAAGACAACATTCGAACATGAGAAAGCAGATGGTGGCATAAGTAAACACCTGCACTGCTGCCTCGCACAACAATTTCAAAACTACAGCTAAAAGACAAAACAGACATCATCCAGAACCACAGGAAGGCTGGCTGAGTGGGAATTCTACAACTAGAAGGAAAGAGAAAAGCACACTGAGACCCAGAGGAGCTGCAGGAGGCAGAGGTACTGAGATGCGCACATAGAGAGGACTGGCAACTGAGTGCACAGCTGGCTTTCTCAATCCGGAGGGAGACTAAAGCTCCTGGCTGCTCTGAACTCCAGTTCTGGGCAGACTGTGTGGACCCAGACTCATATGGGGAGAAACTGGACTGTCTGGCAGTGGGCTAAACTTGAGGACGGCTTTCTCTCAGAGGTGCTTACAGTAATTATCAGGGGGCACTGAGACCCAGGGCCTCTTAGGGCAGGACTGACGGGAAGCCATTGCTGTTTGCTCTGCCCTGAGATCCTCCCCACAAAACCATTGCTGTTTGCTCTGCCCTGAGACTCTGCCCCAACCAAGCTGAGCACAAAGGCTTTTGCATGCGAATGGCTTGGTCCTTTGAATTCTAAACTTACCTAACAAACCGCAGCTGAGTCAGTGAGACCCAGAACATCCAAAAGAAGGCCCAAGGCTCCACAGCAGCTTGCATTGCTTCACAGCTGGGCATCATCTGGGCACCTCCAAACCACAAACAAAGAAGATGAATCTGCATATCTCTCTGTAGCTCCTGCTAGGTGGCATCAAGCAGAGGCTAAATTAGCACCTCCTTGGAGATCCAAGAGCCAGTAGACCTAAGGGTCAGAAGAGGACCATCCAGATTACAACTACTCAGATCCATAAGGGACACACTCAGGGAACAGACTTAGTGAGCACCAAAGCCCCACTGAAGCAAGTCTTGACTCATAAGGGTGTCTCCAGCACAGAAATTCTCCCATTGTAGACACAGCTGATCCACACAGCCAATTGGCCTGGTGGTGAATTCCTCCCAGAGATACCAATAACAATTAAGGCTTAACTACAATAATACTGTGCACACAGCCCACAAAAGGGTGAACCAAGAGTGTCCACTTCAGGTAACTGGAGAGGCTGAGCTACTGGGCCCTATAGGACACCTAGCACACATAGCCATTCTATCAACTCAGGGAAGCAGCCAAAATACGGAGACAAAGAAATAGGACACAAATGACAGAAATGGAAAAGGAAAGCAAACGACTGGATACAGAGTTCAAAATCATAGTTATAAGGTTTTTCAAGAATTTTCTAGAAACCACTGATAAATTTAGTGGGACCCTTGAGGATATGAAAAAGGACCAACTAGAAATTAAACATACACTGACTGAAATAAAATGTAATATATAGAGATCCAACAGCAGACTAGGGGATGGCAAGAAGCAGGTCAAAGATTTGAAATACAAAGAAGCAAAAACTCAACTGGAAAAGCAAAAAGAAAAAAAAATGAAGATAGTGTAAGAAACCTCTGGGACAACTTCAAGTATACCAACATACAAATTATGGGGTGCCAGAAGAAGAGAGAGAGCAAGATTCTGAAAACCTATTTGAAGAAATAATGACTGAAAACTTCCCCCACCTTGTGAAAGAAATAGACTTATAAGTCCAGGAAGCACACAGAAACCCAAACAAAAGGAATCCAAAGAGGACCACACCAAGACACATCATAATTAAAATACCAAGAGCAAAAGACAAAGAGAGAATATTAAAAGCAGCAAGAGAAAAACAGTTCATTACCTACAAAGGAACATACATATGACTGTCAGCTTATTTCTCAACAGAAACTATGCAGGCTAGAAGGGAGTGGCAAGAAATATTCAAAGTGATGAATAGCAAGAACCTACAACCAAGATTACTCTACCTAGCAAAGCTATCATTCAGAATTGAAGGGCAGATAAAGAGCTTCATAGATAAGAAAAAGCTAAAGGAGTTCACTGCCAAACCAGTATTATATGAAATGCTGGGAGGTATTCTTTAAGAAGAGGAGGAAGAAGAAAAAGGTAAAGATAAAAATTAGGAACAACAAATACCTATCTATCAACAAGTGAATTTAAAATCCGGTGAATAAAAAAATTGATGAACAGAATAAACTGGTGAATATAATAGAATCAGGGGCATAGAAAGGGAATGAACTGGCAATTCTTGGGGGGGATGGGGTGTGGAGGTGTGGGAAGAGACTGGACAAAAATTGTACATTTATGGATAAGGACAGTGGTGGGTGGGAGTAAAGGTAGAGGGTGGGGTGGGAACAAGGTGAAGGGAAGCTATGGGGGTGGAGAGGAACTATTGTAATAATCTGAACAATAAAGATTCAATATATATAAAAAGAAGATAACATTCTATTTGATCTATAAGTACAGCCAGGTGTGATTCAGCCTAAATGAAAATGGACCGCAGGTCTAGTCCATGTCTTTGTTACTATTATATGGAGGAAGGAAATGTCTCATTTCTTTTTCAAAGTTCTCTGCTACCTGCTTATTTGGCCCTCTTTCTGGGGAGAAGGAAGCAGGCATAGTGTTGACACTTAGCCTGGAAGTTGGTACCTAGGGTGATTATGAGGGAGAGTGAAAGTACAAACACATTTCTGAGAAAATGCTCCAGGTACAGTTAGCAGAAGCCCTGTCTCTTTATGAAATGGAGGCAGAACCCAAAGTCAAGGAACAGACTGACTATTGGGGCTGTGGGTTGTAGAGAGAAGGGATTTGACAGATGGCAAAGGGGAATTGAGGTGAGAGGAACTACTTGGTGAATGGATAAATCAGGCTGGAGTACAAACTCATTTATGGATGTTGAAAATGTGGGGTGAGTTGATGTAATTAAAAACTTCAGAGGGAAAACCTCATGTGGAAAACCACCTAGTTGTAACCTCCCACCTGTAGTCAGAAAATGCAGACCTGATGACCCAATGGAATGTCTCACAGACTTCAGTTTTGCAGGCAATTATCTAAAGGCTTTACAGCCAGTGAAAAAGGTTCTCTAGACTTCTTCCCATTTCTGTCCCAGCTACAATGCCCTAGAGAGGTGTAGGCACAAGTTCTCTCATAATCCCTAAGGCAGTGTACATCTCATCATTCTTTCTGATTTAACCATGGAAAATTTCTCATTATTTTTCCTGAAACCAAATTCTCTAAACATCTGTATCACCAGTGTGAAGTCATCCTACTCAAACCCTAGAATCAACTTTAAATTTCATTAATTAGTTAATTCATTGAGCAAATATTACTGAATCCTTACTAAATCATGGATACTGTGCAAGGTTCCAGGATACCCAGTAGCCAATAAATTTGCCTCATGGGACATATAGTCAAGAATTCACCAAATTTCATCTACTTTCATGTCAGTCATATTTACCCTCGCTTTTTCCCACCACCATTCTGTTTAATTTTCCAGAACCCTGTACCAGAGCTTTTCAGTAGCCTCCTGCCTTCCTGTTTGCATTATTTCCTACATTCTAATCTATTCTATATTCATTCATTCCTAAATATGATAGAGTGTCAGAAACACATGAGACTTCAAAATATAGATTACTGGACTCCAAACCTACAGAATAAGAAAGATGGTAGGCCCCAAGAATCTCATATATATATGATAAAAGATTAATATGCTAGGTGTCCGGTCATCTGGTCATCTGTTCAACTAATCAAAGAGTAATATGTTAATGATATGCTAAAGCTGCTCAACCACTCGCTATGATGTGCACTGACAAGACAGTTGACTGACTGACACTGTATATACACTGAGTGGCCAGATTATTATGATCTCTGAACACATAATAATCTGGCCACTCAGTGTATATCCTATATAATAAAAGGCTAATATGCAAATTGTCCCCTTGACCAGGAGTTTAAACAGCAGGCAGGCTGGCCAACTGCCCATGTCCCTGGCGGGATCCCACCCATGCACAAATTCATGCACCAGGCTTCTAATATATATATATATATATGTACTGAGTAGCCAGATTATTATACTTTCAGAGATCATAACAATCTGGCCACTCAGTATATATATTAGAGGCCTGATGCACAAAATTTGTGCAAGAGTAGGCCTTCTTTCCCACAGCTGTGAGCACTGTCTTCCCTCTGGGACCCAGGACCTGGACTTGCCTCTGACCACTGGCAGGCACCTGGGACCCAGACTTCCCTCTCAGCCCTTGTTTTGTCTTGAAGGTCTAATTAGCATATTACTTTTTTTCTTAAATCTTTAAAAAATATATTTTATTGATTTTTTACAGAGAGGAAGAGAGATAGAGAGTTAGAAACATCAATGAGAGAGAATCATTGATCAGCTGCTGCCTGCACATCCCCTACTGGGGTTGTGCCCACAACCGAGGTACATGCCCTTGACTGGAATCAAACCTGGGACCTTTCAGTCTGCAGGTCAATGCTCTGTCCACTGAGCTAAACTAGTTAGGGCAGCATATTACTCTTTTATTATAGATACATATTAATTTCAGAAAGGAAGGAAGAGGGAGAGAGATAGAAATACCAATGATGAGACAGAATCATCAATCAGCTGCCTCTTACATGCTCCTGACTGGGGATCAAGCCCCCAACCTGGACATAGGCCCTGCCCAGGAATCAAACGTGACCTCCTGGTTCATAGGTTGATGATCAACCACTGAGCCATGCTGGCCGGGCTATATTTTTTAAGGCTAACTATGATTCTGATACACAGCCAGTTTTGGGAACCATTGCTATATGTCACTAACAAATACAATTACAATTGCTCAAAAATTTTCAAGAAATTCTCATTGTCTACAGAATACTAAAATATTAACCTGGCATACACTATTCCAATCTATTCCAATTTTATTTTACAAAAGTTCTAGCCTGCTTTTAATTATGTAACCTTGAGAAAAATCACTTAAAATCAAGGACACACTCTTCAGTAGTTAGATTGTGCTACAAAAACTCTTCTGTAAAAAGTTTTGAAGAAATAATGCATTTACTTCCTTCTCCAAATACAGTTTTGGTGGTGAGTTTTGTCCCCCATTCTTTGTTCCTATCCTGTACTGTTTCCCTTTCCTTCTGCTTCCTGGTTTTCTTATATTTTTCTTATTTAAATTGTCACACTCACACCGCTAAAGCAAACTAGTTCACTTTTTTGTTGTAATCACAAAGTAATACATGTTTGTTGAAAAAATTAATTACAAGAGAGAAAAATACAATAAAAGTGAAAGTGCCCCTCCTCTTCCACTCTAGGACTGCTCCTTGGAGGTAACCCCTATTAATGTTTCAGTGATGCAAAGCTCATAAACATTTCATAGGTTTTCACATTATTTTATTATTACTATTTTTTATATTTTTATTAATTTCAGAGAGGAAGGGAGGAGAGAGAAAAACATCAATGATGAGAGAGAATCATTGATTGGCTGTCTCTGCATGCCCCACACTGGGGATCAAGCCTGCAACCCACGAATTAAACTGTGATCTTCTGGTTCATAGGTTGGTGTGAGCCACATGCGGCTCTTTGGGTCCTTGAGTGTGGCTCTTCCACAAAATACCACGGCCTGGGCGAGGCTATTTTGAAGAAGTGCATTAGAAGAAGTTTAAAAAATTTGGCTCTCAAAAGAAATTTCAATTGTTGAACTGTTGATATTTGGCTCTGTTGAGTTTGCCATAGGGGTTTTGCACCTGCTCTTTGGGCTGGTTCTACCCCCCAATCACATCTCTTACTGTGTTGGCTCAGATCAGGTTTTTTTTTTTCCCACTGGTTCAGCACCCATGTCTTGCAAGCCCATTTGAGGATACCCAGAACAATTGATCTTCTCACACTACCTTCTTTCTGACTATAAGAAGTAGATCAACTAGTCATGCATTATTATTTTCTGGACTTCCTTTCAAAAAATATTTTAATTTCCATTAAAGCTCTTTTTTTCTGCTATCACCTATTTTGGGGGTCCCTGTTGCTTTTAGGATCTGCAGCAAATAGTTTTCTGCAGTGCATTTTATGTACATCCAAAGAATGTGGCTGTGAGATTTCTTGAGTCCTAGAAAGATTTATTTTTTGTCACTTCTCCTCCCATATATTTCCTCTGCCAGAAGCCAAGGTTTGGAATCCCTCCAACATTTTTTGTGCAACAGCTTTATTGATATATAACTCACATATCATACCTTTAAAGTGTACAGGTCCATGGTTTTTAGCATATCCACAAACTTGTGCAACCATGATTATGGTAAATTTTAGAATACTTTTGTCACCCCCAAATGAAACTCCGTACCCATTAGTAGCCACTCCCCATCACCTCCCACACTCTGTCCTAGGCAACAACTGATCATTTTTTTTCTCTTTGTGGATTTTCCCATTTTGGATATCCTATCTAATAAAAGAGTAATATGCAAATTGACCATCACTTCAACACACAAGATGACTGCCCCCATGTAATCAAAGATGGCTGCCACAAGATGGCTAGCAGGGGAAGGCAGTTGGGAGGGATCAGGCCTGCAAGGAGGGCAATTGGGAACAAGGCCTGCAAGGGAGGACAGTTGGGGGCAATCAAACCTACAAGGGAGGACAGTTAGGGGTGACTAGGCTGGTGAAGAAGGGAAGTTGGGGGTGACTGGGCCTGCAGGGAAGGGCAGTTGGGGAGGGGGGACTTATGCCTGTAGGAGAGAGCAATGGAGGGGGGGGACCAGGCCTTCAGGGGAGGACAGTTAGCAGTGATCAGGCTACAAGGAAGAGCAGTTAAGGGCAAACAGGCTGACAGGGGAGCAGTTAGGCATCAATCAGGCTGGCAAGGGAGTGGTTAGGGGGTGATCAGGCTGGCAGGCAGAAGCAATTAGGGGTAATCAGGAAAGCAGGAAGGAGAGCAGTTGGGAGCTAGCAGTCCTGGGATCAAGACTAAACGGGCAGTTGGACATCCCTCGAGGGGTCCCAGATTGGAGACGGTGCAGGCTGGGCTGAGGGACACACTCCTTCATGCACAAATTTTGTGCACCGGGCCTCTAGTTTCACATAAATGTGAAATCATACAATATGTCTTTGTGTTGGATGTGTGTGTGTGTGTGTGTGTGTGTGTGTGTGTGTGTGTGTGATGTCTTTCAGTTACTGTAATATTTTTAAGATCATCCATGCAGTATCCTGTATTAGTATTTCATTATTTTTTATTGCTGGAGAATATTCCATCATATGAATAAATCACATTTTATTTATTCACTTGTCAGTTGATGGACATTTGGATTGTTTTTACTTTTTACCTAGCTTAATATGCAAAGTGTCCCCTTTGGAGTTTGACCAACCAGGAGTTCAATCACTTCCTATGACATGTGCTGACCACCAGGGGCAGCGTGGAACAAAGAAAGGCCCTGGCCGGTAGCAGGCAGCCAGTAGGGATCTCTGAATGAATTTTGTGCACTGGGTCTCTAATTATAAACAATGCTATAAAGATACATGCACAAATTTTTGTGTGGACATATATTTTCATTTCTGTGAGGAGTGGAATTGCTGGCCAGGTTCTTTTGCCCATTTTTAATTGAATTCTTTGTGTTTTTCTTATTGAGTTATAGAAGTTCTTTATATATTCTAGATAGAAATCATTTATTAGACATATGATTTGCAAAATTTTCTTTCATTCTGCCAGTTGTTTTTTTTACTTCCTTGATGGTATCCTTTGAAGCACAAAGGTTTTAATTTTGATATTGTCCTATTTGCCTAATTTTTTTGTTGCTGTATTTTTGATGTCATATGCAAGAAACCATTGGCAAATCCAAAGTCAAGAAGATATACACCTGTTTTTTATCCTAAGAGTTTTATACATTTAGCTCATACATGTGGGTCTTTGATTCATTCTGAGTTAATTTTTGAATATGGTATGAGCCACATTCTTTTGCATGTGGCTATTTAATTGTCTCAGCACTATTTGTTGAAGAGATTGTTTTTCCTCACTAAATTGTCTTGGTACCCCTCCAACAATTAAAAAAAACAGAACACCATAAAATTTTATATTTTTAGAGTTGGAAGGGACTTTAGGAATCTGTACTGGTCAGAATTTTTAGTTGCAGACTGCAAAATGAATTTTAGCTATTTTAATTGGAAAATAATTTATTAAATCACTGTTGGAAGGAAAGAGGCAGGAGCTTGAGGTTAGAGGTTCTCAAACTTGTTTGCACATTCGAAGCACCTGGCAACTAATGCCCATATTACACCCCATGCCATAAACCATTTCAGGGCAGAATCCAGGCATTAGTGTTTTTTAAAAAAATATATTTTTATGGATTTCAGAGAGGAAAGGAGAGGGAGAGAGAGATAGAAACATCAATGATGAGAGAGACTAATTGATTTCCTGCATGCCCCCTACTGGCAATTGAGCCCACAGCCCTCATGTGCCCTTGAGTGGAATTGAACCAGGGACCCTTCAGTCTGCAGGCCAATACTTTATCCTTCTAGCTAAGGCTAGTATTCTGTTTTGTTTTTTTACATATCTTCTCAGGCGAATCCAAAATGCCAACATTGAGAATCATGCTGTAGATTCTAGACTGAGCTTTTAGGAATAACATCTAGAACCACACTGCTGAACTTTCCTGGTGAGGGAGCTGCTGCGCACAAACCTCAGAACAACACAGCCTCTGCCTTAATTTGCAAGATGCAGCATCACTGACACCCCAGAAACATGCTGCCTCTGCTGTCACCTGTGCTAGCAAAAATGAACTCCCAGTGCCCAGGCTGTTTCTGAGTCTCACAGAGGTGTATCTGAATGGTAGAATCTGTCATACTCTCACATCTTAGTAGTAAAGGAATCTGGGAAAATAGTTTATTTGGATTTTTCCATGAGAAGGTGAGATTCATTATGTGGAGAACTATTAAAATGTGGTGAATATATTAAAAAAATATTTTTTGAAGCAGCCAAGAAAGGTAAATGTCCATTAAAAGGTCAACTGTTTGGTTACAAACCTGGACATGCCTCAGAGCCACATGGGGGAATTTTGCAATATTAAAGATTCTCAGGCCACACCCCTGAAGAAAATGATTCAGTAGGTCCATTTGGGTTCCAGATTCTGCGAGGTTTAATATATGCCCCTTAAAAGGAAGCCTTTTGCTTTCAGTCAGGCATAAGCTTAATCCCAAAGTATCTTCAGAGAAGCAACAGAGTGATATAGATTAATACTGAAGTGTAAATGACCAATAGAGTCTCAGGGAAGGATTTTAATCTCAGAAATGGTGAACAAAAGGAGAGCAGAAAAGGGGCTTAGGCTAGTAACTGTTTGGACTATGGTGTTTCTGAATCCTCTAGGATGGCCATTATCGACCTTTGGGAGAACTGTATAGAAAAGTCATTTTCAATATTTGAAGACATTTGGCAGATGAAAACAGTCCCTTACTATTTTCATAATAAAAACAACTGCAATACTAGATAAAATCGCCCAGGCAGTGAGGGTGTACAAAGAGTGATGATTTCTAAGTTGAGTATGTGCAGAAGCTGTGTGGGAGATGTGCACGAGAGTTTTATATGTATTTAAATAAGGCATTGTTCAAAAAGGTTGGGTAAGGCTGCCCTAAACCCAGATTCTTCCTTTTGGGGGAAGACAGGGTGTGGGTTCAAAACAAAGCAGTAGGGGAGCCCTCTGATGGCCATGTACTCCTACAGCTGCCCTTGTGCCCAGCAAATGAAGTGCCTCTTCCACAAGATTATAATTTTAAGGTACTCCTTAGAGTCTTCAACATAGAATTTTTACAAATTACTGGAGCCACCTGGCTGTACCCCAGGTGGCCATAGCCTCTTCTTTAATGTGCTGTTTTTCACCAGGTCCCGGGTCAGGGCTACTTCAAATCACACCTTCCCAGAAGGCACATGGCTTTTTATCAACTGCTTGATTTATGACCAGCAAAAATCCATAGCCCTCTGTGACCCTTCTAAAAAAGCCTACCTTTCATAGTGTGTCCTCTTCAGAGGGAATAAAACACCCTCATTTTTTTTCTATCAGTGCATTGGCTAGAAACACTACCTGGACCAGTGGTTTATGTGAGAGAGACTTGTGTTCAGGAAAAGAAGCCACGCAGATTTCACAACGCACCCAAGAGCAATATGTAACGGCCTGTTCTCTGCCGGGAAAATGGGAATAGGAATTTACACACATTTGGAAAAGCAACCTTAGGCAACTGAGGTTCAGCATGTTCTGAACCTTACTGGTTCTCATAACCTTTCTCCATATGTTTTCATAACCTCATGACTATTATGCCTTAAGGGTGGAGACAGGGGAGGGAAGATTGGTCAGAAGAATAAATCAGGTAATTAATTTGCTGGGGAAAAAATTTCTAGCCATCATCCAACATCTATTAAACTGAATCTTTGAGAAAGAAAAAGAGTTACCTATGATCGGGTGTTTCCTCTGAGTTTGGCTAACTGTAAATCAGGCGGATAGCAGGGAATCAGAACTGAAAATAAAACAGAATCTCCTCTATCTCTTAGGGCTGCTTAGAAAAGTCCACATTATACCCCCCCAAAATCAGTGTTAATTGCAGAACGGGGGTATAAGAAGGCTTTATTTTACATAGTCAAAACAGGAGCCATGTTCAATTAACTTTTATTATTATTTTTGCATATTAATGTATTTTATTTTTTGAACTTTTGTAACTCTTTGCTCTTATTTATTTATTTTTGTTTTTTAATCATTTTTTACTTTTTCAATTATAATCGACATACAATACTATATTAATTTCAGGTGTACACCTCAGTGATTAAACACTATAAAACATATTAAGCAATCATCCCCCAAATTCTCTTACCTATTTGCCATCTTACATAGTTATTAGAATATTATGACTATATTCCCTATGCTGTACTTTATTACCCCCATGACTACTATATAACTACTAATTATACTTCTAAATCCCTTCACCTTTTTCACCCATCCCTCCCTCCCATCTGGCAATTGTCAAAATATTCTCTACATCTATGAGTCTGTTTCTGTTCTGCTTGCTCACTTATTTTGATTTTTAGATTCAATTGCTAATAGATATTTATTCATTGCCATGTTATTGTTCATATTTTTGAGCCCTCCTCATTCTCCCCCTCCCTTTCCCTCCTCTTTTCCACCTCTCTTCCCTCCCTCTCCCCTCCTCCTCCTCCTCCTTCTCCTCCTCCTCCTTCTTCTTGAAGACCTTTTAACATTTCATGTAATATTGGTTTGGCAGTGACAGACTCCTTCAGCTTTTCCTTGTATGGGAAGCTCTTTATTTGACCTTCAATTCTGAATGATAGCTTTGCTGGGTAGTGTAATCTTGGTTGTAGATCTTTACTGTTCATCACTTTAAATATTTCTTACCACTCCTGAAAAGTTTCTGTTGAGAAGTCAGCTGACAATTGTATGGGTGCTCCATTGTAGGTAACTAACTGCTTTTCTCTTGCTAATTTTAAGATTCTCTTTTTGTCTTTAACCTTTAGCATTTTAATTATGATGTGTCTTAGTTTGGCCCCTTTAAGTTCATCTTGTTTGGAACTATCTGTCCTCCTGTACATGTGTGTCTATTTCTTTCACCAGGTAAGGGAAATTTTCTGTCATTATTGTTTTTTTTAAATAGGTTTTCAATTTCTTGCTCCTTCTGGACTTCCTTGATGCAGATTTTGGTACACTTTAAGTTATCCCAGAAGTTCCTTACACTCTCTTCATATTCTTGGATCCTTTTTTATTTTTATTTTTTGCTGTTCTGACTGGGTGTTTTTTGCTTCCTTATATTCCAGATTCTTGATTTGATTCTTGGCATCCTCTACTATACTGTTGATTCCCTATAAATTATTCTTTATTTCAGTTAGTATATCCTTAATTTCTAACTGTACCTTTTTTATGTTGTTGATGTTCTCACTAAGTTCCTTGAAGTTCTCACTAAACTTTTTGTGGTTTTCAGTAAGTTCCTTGAGCATCTTTATGACCATTGTTTTAAACCGTGTATCTGGTTGTTTTCTTGATTTCATTTCATTTAGCTCTTTTTCTGGAGATTTCTCCTGTTCTTTCATTTGTGACATATTTCTTTGTCTTCAGATTTTGGCTGCTTCCCTGTGTTTGTTTCTATGTATTAGGTGGAGTTGATATGTCTCCTGGACTTGGTAGAGTTGCCTTGTGTAGTAGGTGTCCTGTAGTGTCTTGTGGCTTATCCTCCCCAGTCACCTGAGCTGGGCATTCCAGGTGCACCTCTGTGTGATATGTGTGTACTGTCCTATTGTAGTTGAGCCTTGATTGATGTTGGCATCACTGGGAAAGATTGATCCCCAGGCCAATCAGTTGTGAGGGTTGGCTGTAACTACAGCTGAAGAGCTATTGTGCAGGAGATGCCCTTACATTGCAGGACTTGTTTCAGTGGGGTTTTGGTGCTCACTGAGTCCATCCTTTGGAGTGTGTGGCTCATGGGAATGGTAGGATTGTAATCCAGTGTGGTTGAAGCTGTCCACTAGGTGCACTGGCTCTGGAGCCTTTAGGAAGTGCAAAGTCAGCTACTAGTATCTGTGCCCTACCCAGGAATACCCAGTACGAGCTACACAGTGATCTATAGAGCTGCTACTTGTGTTGAGCTTGGAAGTGCTTGGGAGAAACCAAGCTGTGAACCAGGGCAGGCTGCTGCTAGTGCTGGGTCTGAGCCACTTATTGAGAGGTATAAGGCATGCTGATGCCAGCTGCTGCTTGTTTGAGAGATTTTAGGATAGTCTAAAGCATGAGGCAAGAGAGGCCAGTTGTATGGAAAAGTCACTGGAAATGGTTTGGATAAGCCTGCAAGTAGGGATGGGTGGGGACTCGGAGAATCACCAGGATGGGGTGAACAGTATGAGCTAGGTTGATGAAGATTCAGATATGATGCCTGCCTCTTAGCTGTGTGGTGGGGAGGGCTCAGAAAAAGAACACTGGCCTCTGTCAGCACTTCTGTCTGGGAGAAAGTTATTCCTCCAGCTCTTGCCCTGATTCTAGACAAGTTAGTTTCTCTTCTAATGTTCCAGGTTCCCTTTAAGCTGCTGCACCAGTGCTGGAGCTCAGAGGGAGTGAGTCCAAGTAAGTCTGTGCACTGGTCTTTTGAGAGGAACTGCCTGGGATTCCTGCAGCTTATGTGTCACTTTTCTCATTTAGAGAAGAAGCTTTGAGTAATTAACTGTGGAAACCCCTTTCATGACCTGCCTGGTTCAGGGTTCAGGTTCTGGAGAAAACCGCATACAAATGAAAGAGTTAGAAAAGTATTAATTAGGCGATATTGAGGACCAGGCGGGAGCCCAAGAGAGGACTACACCCCACTCTGGCCTTGCTATCCTTTTATTAAAAATATGGGATACAACCATAGCCTTTAGGCAGGAAATTCCAATAACAGAAATTTACATAAGACAAACAGGTGGTGTCTGCTTTAGCTAACAGTGTCTCAACTAAACAGTGAGTGATTGGCTTTGACCTTTCAGAGCAATTAAGGTTGACCAGCCTTCCGGTTTCCTGTCCACATCTTTCTATTAGTGAGACAATGATTGGTTTCCAGCATCAACTTTCAACCAATGAAGTCAAGAGGCCATTAGAGAGTTTTTCTGAGGGAAAACTTTCTAGAGATTCTGTATTTAACCAAGGCTTAGAGTTATTTTGCTAGTTGTGGATGTATTAAAGTTATACATAGACTAAATGGTCATGCAATAAACAAATGAATGAATGAAGTGAATGCTTTTAGAGGTAAAAGGGACAAGAGAAACTGTCCAAACTCTCACTCTACAAATGGAATGCTCAGAGTCAGCAACTACAGACTCACAGCTAGAGACAGGGCACGCTGCTGGTAATTGGCAGATCTAAGACTACAGTCCAGGGCTTCTAACTAGTGCACTCAACACTGCTAAGGGCCATTATGACTTTACAAAATCAAGGTATCTGTGATTCCATTCCATCTCGAAGAAGAGATTGTCCCCAAGTTCTGTAAGAGCTACTTGGATGTAATCATTAACTATTAGCAGAATACTGTTTAGAGCTGTAGTTTAACTTGGAGCTCCTGATAATTATAGTATTTTATACAGGGTTGTGACCAGTAAATGCTTGGCCACTGGTGATCAGGATGAGGATGCTGTTTCTTTTGCTCTCAAAGGGATGCTCTCAATGTCTTCCTACCCTATATCCAGCCCCTGCTGTGACTATAAGCACAGTCAGGGTGAGGCAGTGGATGGCAGCCGAGCAAGCACAATTTTTTCTTTCCTCCCAAAGGACCTGCCTGCAGCAAAGCTGTGGAGTATGTGTTTTTAGACTCCTTTTCTCTCTTTTTCCAGTGTTCTTAACCCCCTGCTGCGTTTTCTTTCCCATTCCCTCTTCCCTGGTTTGCATAAACCTCCCAGAACCTATCTTATGGCCACATTGAAGGACCATGCATGGCATTAAATAAATGTATGGTCTCTAAACCAAATTAAATAATGTCTCATTGTGGAAAGTTTCAAATATACACAAAAGTAGCATGATGTCTATGTCCCCATTACTTAGCCTCATCAATTGCCACAATTTGCTAATCTTGTTTCAACTGTTCTCCTTCTAACTTTTTTTTGAGTATTTAAAAGTACTTCCCAGACATCATATTATTTCATTCACACTTTTAGAATGAATTTCTGAGAAAGAATATAAAAATCCAATAATCTTTTGCCATTAGTTCACAAGAAAATAACAATAATTCCTTAATATTATCTAACAATTCATGTTCAAGCTTCCCCAATTCCCTCAAAAATGTATTTTTAAAATTAACCAACTCAGAGTCAAAACAAGGACTATACATTTTATTTGGTCACTAATTTTCCAAGTCTGTTTTTTAAAAATATATTTGTTTGTTTATCCATTTATCTACCTATCCACCTACCCATCTATTTTTTTTGTGTGTGTGTGGTAAAATTCCCATAGCATAAAATTAATCATTTTAAAGTGAACAATTCAGTGATATATAGTGGAGCCACAGTGTTGTGCAGGCACCACCTCTATCTAGCTCTAAAACATTTTCCTAATCCAAAAGGGAGACCTAGAACCCATCTTCATCAGTTGTTCCTCATTCCTCATTCCTTCCTCCCACCAACACCTGGCAGTCACCAATCTGCATTCTATCTCTATGGATCTATCTGTTTTGGGTATTTCATAAAATGGAATCATTCAATATATGACCTTTTGTGAATTTTCGCTTAAGGATAATGTTTTTGAAGTCCATTCACATTGTAGCAGGTATCACTACTTTGTTTCTTTTTTCTTGCTAAATAATATTCCATTGTATGGATATACCACAATTCATTTACCCATTCATTTGTTGATGGAATTTAGGTGGTTTTCACTTTTTTGTTATTTAGATTTACTTACTGTAAGTAATCTCCCCCCTCCCACCCCCCACCTCTGTTTTCACCATTTGGCTATTGTGAATAGTGCTGTTATGGACATATGGGTACATATACTAGTATTTGTTTGAATACTAATTTTCAATTTTTTCTGGATATATATCCAGAGGTAGAATTGCTGGGTCATATCGTAAACTTATGCCTAACATTTTAAGGAACTGTCAAATTGGTTTCCACAGGAGCTGCACCATTTTCCATTCCCACTAATGTATGAAGGTTCCAATTTTCCCACATCTTGACAGCACTTGTATTTTCTACATTTTTTATTATAACCATCCTCATGGGTGTGAAGTGGCATCTCATTGCTGTTTTGACTTGCATTTCCCTAGTGACTAATGATGTTGAGCATTATTTCATGTGGTTCTTAACCATTTGTACACTTCATTTGGAGAAATGTCTATTTAAGCCCTTTGCTCATTTTAAAAGTGGGTTCTTTGTCTTTTTAGTATTTTTGTCTTTTAAAATCTAATAGTTTTTCCACCACCCTTTCCTGTTTTATGCTTATTTATTTGTTGAACAAACTGGGTCATTTGTCCTGTAGAATTTCCTTCATTCTGCTTTTGGCTATTTCCACATGGTATAATTTAACTTGTTTCTCTATCTCTTTATTTCCTATAAACAGATACTTTAGAAGTAGAGGCTTGCTTATATTTATTTTTTATCCTGGTATTTCTTTTATTGTTGACACTATTACAGATGTCCTCCATTTCCCCCTTTTTTGCTCACTTCTACCCAGTCCACCCCCCTTACTCCCCTGGCCTTTACCACACTGTTGACTGTGTCCATGGGATATACATATATGTTCTCTAGCTAATATCTTCACTTTTTTTTACCCAGACCCTCCCAACTCCCTTCCCTCTGATTAAATTTGTCTTTTGGAATAGAGAAACTTCACAGGTAGCTCTATATCTTTCCTACTGCATTACATTAAGAAACACATGATTGTCTAGTTGTTCAATTTTTAATTACCAAACTACATGTTCTGCAGGGTTACCTACAGTAACCTGCAAATGGTTAATTCAAATATCATTAAAAAATATACAATTGACTATTGCTTTTCTGGATTTCTTCAAATTTAAGAGGAAGCTATGTAGGTGAGCTCTAGTCCTCCACCCTGCTTCAGCCAGAGTCACTCTGCCTTTTACATATCAGGTTCCTAGATAAGATTTCATTAGAAAAAGTATTATACTAATTAAAAATATATAAAATAAAAATGATAATATAATGAACCCCTTCTAAAATGTTAGGAGATTATATTACCCTTTCCAAAGGTATTTACACTTGACTCTCTGGATCCAGGGATTTTTGTATCCATGGATTCCACCAACCATGGCTCATAAATATATGAAAAATAAAAGTTACGTTGTTGTGGACATATATTATGTACTTAGGCCTATGATAATTGTCTGTATCGAACATGTACAGACATTTATTTTCTTTCATTATTCCTAAACAATACAGTACAATAATTACTTAAACAACACTTGCATTGCACCAACTATTATAAGCTATCTAGAGATGATTTAAAGTATATGGGAGGAAATGCATAGATTACATACATATAAGAGACTTGAGCATTTGTGGATTTTGGTATCCACTGAGGGGCCTGGAACCAATTCCCCTGCAGACCATGAGGGATGACTGTCTATTATAACTGGGGACTCTAGAAGTCAGAAAGGCCTTACACTCAATGGGAAAAAAATTTCTAATGCATGCAATGGACAACATCGAGTGGGAGAAATATTGGAGTCTTCCTGATGCTCTGCAAATCAAACAACATAGGAACTGCTATAATCTCCCCCAACTAATGGCTGCTTCTCCTTCAAATCATATGTCCTGGATCCCTTACATGAAACTGGACTTTTAATAATAGCAATTTGCACTTTATTATTTTTAAATTTTATTGATTTCAGAGAGGAAGGGAGAGGAAAACACACACACACACACACACACACACACACACACACACACACACACACACCAATAATGAAAGAGAATCATTGATCAGCTTCCTCCTGAGGATCGAGCCTGCAACCCAGGCATGTGCCCTGACCAGGAATTAAAACTGTGACCTTCTGGTTCATAAGTCAATGTTCAACTATTGGGCTACACTGCCTAGGTGCAACTCCCACTTTAAAGTTGAGCCTAAAACTTTATAAAATGACCACAGTCCAAAATAGGAAGTGTGTGAAGTAGGAATAGCTGAGAACCTGGCAAGTGTCTCTGGTGTAGTATACACATGCCCTTCAGGTGTCTTTTGCTGGAAAGACCTCTAATTCTGATCACAAGAAAATATCCTTTATCTTTCTGACACAGGATATACACACTCTCTGTGATACCTTAAATCAATATCTGATCGTCCAGTCTACTCTTTTCCTGGTATTCCATTAAAATTGAGCTTCTCTCTATAACTGAATGTTGAACACATCAAGATGATGGATAATCCCTTATCCTCAGAATTTTGGAGGCAAAGTCTTCAGTCTTTTAGTGGTTAAAAGGAGATTTATAAACTTTTGCCTCAATTCTAGTTTAATCCTCAAGTGTCTGCTTTTTAATCATCAAAGCGTTATAAAGTCTGCCCTTCCTGGAACTAGAAACAGCAGGATGGACACACAGCTGTATCCCATTGCGGGCAGATGGGAAGAGCACTGAACCCCCATATTTCCTCTGAAGTGGGTAGGCTCTAGTTATGATTATGCTATTCTTCTGTTTACAGTATTGTTTCTGGAAGAGAAGATTTTGCCAGTCTATTTGTATTATTATTACCACCATGATGTCTATATTCAACATAATATTGGAAGAGAGGGACAATTGCTGTCTCTCTTGACCTTTTGAAGCTGAGAAAAAAAGGGCTGTAAGAAGCAAAGGAAGATAAAACAGCCAGTTAAAGGTCCAGATCAGCTGCTGACCTCACAAAACCTAACTCTACTGTAGAAACTCAATCACCTTCCTAATTGTCCAGATAGCATCCTCATGAATTGTCCATAAAGATTTTAGTTAAATCTTAGTAGCTTCTATCCAAACTGGTAAAAAGAGGTATATATCATAAAAATGAATTTTTAGACAGACACGTCAAGATATAGCAGCACCCATGCCATTTCCCCAAGTTTGTCCCCAACTAATAGGTTTCAGAGTGATGATTGAAAGCCACAGATAGAGATATGGTTGGAAGGAGGGCTGGTACCAAGTGTACATAGAAAATGAAGATGAATAACAGGCCTTCCAGGAGCCCTCCTGCATTCCTTATACTACAGAAATCTTACTTTCTATGTACAGATTTAGATATAAGATGTTCATGGCCGTGAACAACTGGAAAGAACCTAAATGTTCAACAGTGGGAAGATAGGGAAATATACTTCAATTCTGAAACATTAAAAGGCTGTTTCATGAAGTTGGTTGATGTGGGAAGATGTTCATGATAAATTATTTGAAAAATAAGGTGGGGAAAATTTTATGTATTTAAGTCTTAAAGAAATTATGTGTGCTTTATTTGGGAGGAGGAAGGCGGTCCTATTCCAAGCTTCCTGGGGAAGCCAGAGATATTTTGAATCAATGAGGCAGAGTGAGAAAATTTCAACTTGGGAAGAAAAGGGGCAGAAAAAGCCTTAGTATTTGAAAAATGGGGGAGGTGGCAGATGAGGAAATGAAGTAAACAAAGGCTTGATTTGATGTACCAAACTCCAACCTTTGAGTTTGGTTTAAGTACCTCCATTATGAGGGTGAGTGGAATTAATGTCAGTGCCTAGGCCAAGTTGACATGAGGTAGGAAACAAGATGCTTTGTCTTTTTTTTTTTTAACCTCTGTCTTCTTTCTTTTTCTAGTTGGTTCTAGTGGGAAGACCTTACGATTCTCTCCTGTTTATCTCAAAATCCAGGAGTGAAGTTACATCAGCGAGACCAAAAAAAAAGGGGAGGTGTTCAAATGGAGAGAGAGTAATAACGGGGACACCACACACGTGGAACCTCTTTCCAAGTGGCAGTGCAGTCCCCTAAATGCTCCAGGTAGAAACGCAGGTTAGGATTCAGAGCCCAACGTCAAACATAGGGAGCTTTGTTTCAACAGATTAAAAAGCAACTCATGGTATCACTACAAATATATCTGAAAGGTGTTGGCAGATTCAAAGGAATTCATTAAGAGATCTCATTAAAGCTTCTTCAAGTGTACTGAATTGTATAAAGGTACTTTTATAAAAGCAGGTTCAATAGGCCTTTTAATAAAGACCTCCTGAAGATAGGAGATAGGACCAGGAGAACTGTGTGAAAGGCCTGGAACGGAGAGTAGTGTGTTGTGATGCGTCTCCTAGGGCAAAGTTCCTAACCCTTCACTCTGGTTTCCTTTTTAAAACCCTGTCTTATAGGGACATTGAGAGGCTAAAATAATATTGTTTATGAAAAAACTCATTAATGTTAAATCCTTTATAGGTAAAACAAAATGCTCACAAATTACCATCTGAACTAAAATCTGTGACACTTACTTTGGGATTCCAGGTTCCTCCCTGGAATCATGCTTGATAACAAGCAATAGGAGAGGAAGGTTAGACTCAACCCACTTCTTGGGTTCAGAAAGAACAAAATGGTGCAGTGTTGAAGGGAAGAGATTGTCGGAAGATCAGAATTCGAATAAGAATTGGAAAAAAATATTCTTTCATTCTCCTAATGTTCAAATGACCTCACTTAGTTTAAAGAAGTGAAACCTATAGGTCTGGTTAAAATTTTGAAGATTTCTGAAAGGTTGGTCACAAAGATAAAAAAAAAAAAAAGGGAAGAGCCATTGTTGGACAGATGAAGTAACATACTTACACTGTAATATTGAATCCTGGACAAAAACATCTACCCTGATTATAATCTAGCTTCCAGTCCAGAGTCCAGTTTAGCCAAATATTTTGTTCATGCTTTTAAAACTTAGTGGTGAGTACATAAAAATGTCTGCAACCCAGATGAGGTTGTTAAATTCTTTCGTAAGAACAAGACAGAAAAGAGAAGTGATTTACTGAAGTATGTTGCTAGGTTTGTTTTTTATTTTTATTTTTGCTCTTCTAATCCCCAAGCTCACAGCAGCCTGTCTAGTTGAATCTTGATTTGTTTTTGTCTCATATGAATGTGCACATCCATCCTCCCAGCAGAAATGGTAAATAGCTGTACACATCTATGTCATGAAGTGGTCATAAATAACGATCATTTATGAGGCTGGTGGGAGGGCAACCTTTGTGCTTAGAGAACTGCCTGCAGCAATACTGTTCTATGAAGTTTTCTGTTAATGAAAAGAGCAAAAACATTGAGTCTTGTTGCTTAAAGTTAAACTTTTAAAATAATACATAGTAAAAAAGGAATTTAATATGTCATACAGTGGTATAAATGAAAAACTATGTCTGGTAACGACTTTAAATTATCAGTTAGTTTTAGGCTACAAAAATCATACATGAACACTTTCTTATAAAAATTTCAAACTATAGAGATAAAACTAGAGTTCCTCTTGACCATCAACCCAGTTACATTCCCCTTTCTCAAAGGCACCCACCATTGCTAACAGAGGTTGGTTTGTTTCCAGATCTTTATAATCTTTATATTTGTTTTATTTTTTTTGTTACACAGATGGCATACCACATTTATTATCCAGTGACTTGCTTTTTTTGACAATAATGTCCTGGATATCTTTTCACGTGAAGAGTATATATATATTGATTTTACTTCTTTAAACTGTTGTATAATATGACAGTGTCATAATTTATATATGTGTAATGAACATTCAGATACTTCCAATTTTTTTCTGTCACACAGAGCTGAACATCATTGTCCCTACTTTCTGGTACACATGTGGAAGTATTTCTTTGGAATAGGTAGGGAGTATACATTTTTAGCCATGTCCATTTCTTTCTTTCTTTTTTTTTTAAAGATTTTTAAAAATATATTTTATTGATTTTTTACAGAGAGAAAGGGAGAGGGATAGAAGTCAGAAACATCGATGAGAGAGAGACATCGATCTGCTGCCTCCTGCACGTTCCACACTGGAGATGTGCCTGCAAGCAAGGTACATGCCCCCGACCAGAATCGAACCCTGGACCTTTCAGTCCGCAGGCCGACGCTCTATCCACTGAGCCAAACCAGTCTCAGCGCCATGTCCATTTCTAGTTCTTCTGTTATTTATCATGATTGTTCAAAATAATATGTTGCCCTAGCCAGTTTGGCTCAGTAGATAGAGCATTGGCCTGTGGACTGAAAGGTCCCAGGTTCGATTCTGGGCAAGGGCACATACCATGATTGCAGGCTAGGTCCCTGGTCGTTTGGGCTCATGTAGGAGGCAACTAATTTATGTGTCTCTTTCACATTGATGTTTCTCTCTATGTCTTTCCCCTCCCTTTGACTCTTTCTAAAAATCAATGGAAAAATATCCTCAAGTGAGGATTAACAAAACAGAAGCCAAAATAATATACTAATCATTTTTTTTGATTTACCAAATTTAGATCTTATCCATTTAATCCTAACTATGAAAGATGGGGGATTTACCTCACTTATATGAAGTTTTCCCTCCCCTCCATTCCCAAGTGTTGTTAATTAACCTATCTAATAAAAGAGTAAAATGCAAATTAACCATTACTCGGGACAAAGTAGCGGCACCCATAGCAGTCAGGACAGGAACTGCCCCCAGCCTGCAGGCCCCGATTATCTATGGGGTCTGCCGGTCAACCTCCTGGTCCCTCCCCCTGGCTGGCAGGCGCCTGGGCTGGGCTGGGGAACTGGGGATGGGTAGTGGCAGACATGGCCCCTTTCCCAGGGGGACTGAGGGCTGGATCCCTCCTCAAGGCTGGTGGCCAACCTCCTGGGTCCCCACTCCTCATTCCCCTTTCTGGCCAGCAGGCCCCAATCAGCCCGCTGCCCGCCTGCTTGTGGTGGTGATTGGCTCCTCCCGAAGCAGGCCCTGATTG
>PVJN01020721.1:0-35602 GCA_004026805.1 Lasiurus borealis | reverse complement strand
CATCCGTATAATTGGGGTTCCAGAAAGAGTGGAAACTGAACAAGGATTAGAGAACGTGTTTGAAGAAATAATGACAGAAAATTTCCCCAGTATAGAAAAGAAAAAATCCACACAAATCCAAGAAGCTCACAGAGTTCCAAGCAAAATGAACCCCAACAAACCGACACCAAGGCACATTATAATTAAATTGGCAAACACCAACGACAAAGTAAGAATACTAAAAGCAGCCAGAGAGAAACAGAAAGTTAACTACAAAGGAACACCCATAAGACGAGGTACTGACTTCTCAAGAAAAACTCGTCAGGCTAGAAGGGAATGGAATGAAATATACAAAGTCATGCAAAGGAAGGGTCTGAATCCAAGAATACTCTACCCTGCAAGCCTCTCAATCAAAATTGAAGGTGAAATCAAAAGCTTCACAGACAAAAATGGACTAAGAGAATATATTACCACCAAACCAGCAATGCAAAAATGTTAAAGGGTCAGCTGTAATAAAAAGAAAGAGGAAGCGAAGAAGGAGCTCAGGGGTAAGGACTAAAAATGGCAACAGATAAGTACTTATCAATAATAACGTTAAATGTGAAAGGATTAAATGCTCCAATCAAAAGACCTATTGGATAAGAAAACATGATCCATATATCTGCTGTCTGCAAGAAACCCACCTCAGGAAAAGAGATGCACACAGTTTGAGGGTGAAGGGATGGAAGATGGTATTTCAGGCAAATGGAAATGAAAAAAAAAGCTGGGGTTGCAATACTTCTATCTGACAAATTAGATGTCAAAGTGAAGGACATAATAAGAGATAAAGAAGGCCACTTCATAATACTAAAGGGAACAATCCAACAAGAAGAAATAACTCTGGTAAGCATATATGCACCCAATATAGGAGCACCTAAATACATAAAAAAACTCCTGGAGGATATTAAGGGAGAGATTGACAGCAATACAATCATAGTAGGAGACTTTAATACCCCACTGTAACCATTGGACAGATCCTCTAAACAAAAAATCAGCAAAGAAACATCAATCCTAAAGGACTCACTAGACCAGATGGAATTAATTGACATCTTCAGAACATTTCACCCCAAAGCCACAGAATATACATTCTTCTCCACTGCACATGGGTCATTTTCAAAGATAGATCACATATTGGGTAATAAGAAAAGTCTCTTCAAATTCAAGAAGATAGAAATCATATCAAGCATTTTCTCAGACCACAGTGGCATAAAACTGGAAATCAACTACAATAAAAACAATAGAAAGAAATCAAACACATGGAGACTAAACAGCATGCTATTAAACAATGACTGGGTAATCAGAGAGATCAAGGAAGAAATAAAAAACATCATGGCAACAAATGACAATGACAACACAACAATACAAAATTTATGGGACACAGTGAAAGCAGTCTTGAGAGGAAAGTTCATAGCCCTTCAAGCCTACTGCAAAAAACAGGAAACAATGGTAATAAACCACCTAAACCTACAACTCAAAGAGCTATAAAGAGAGCAACAAGAAAAGCCCTGTGTGCTCAGAAGGAAGGAAATAGTGAAGATCAGAGCGGAGATAAACAACTTGGAGACCAAAGAAACAATTAAAAAGATCAACAAAACAAAGAGCTGGTTCTTTGAAAGGATAAACAAGATTGATGGACCTCTAGCCAGGCTCATCAAGAAGCAAAGAGAGAAGACCCAAATAAACAAAATCAGAAATGAAAGAGGAGAAATAACAACAGACCCTGTGGAAATACAAAGGATTGCTAAAAAATACTATGAACAACTCTATTCCAACAAATTGGACAACCTGCAAGAAATGGTCATTTTCCTAGATAAATATAACATCCCAAAACTCAATGAGGAGGAAGCCAAACATCTCAATAGTCCAATAACTATGGAAAAAATTGAAGCAGTAATCAAAAAGCTTCCAGCAAATAAAAGCACGGGACCAGATGGCTACACAGGAGAGTTTCACCAAACAATCGAGGAAGAATTAAAACCTATCCTCCTCAGATTATTCAAAAACATTCAAGAAGAAGGATCACTTCCAAACACCTTCTATGAAGCCAGCATCACCCTAATACCAAAACCAGATAAAGACAACACAATGAAAGAGAATTATAGACCAATATCTCTCATGAACAGAGATGCCAAAATCCTCAACAAAATTCTAGCAAATCGGATCCAGAAGTACATCAGAAAGATCATACACCATGACCAAGCAGGATTCATCCCAGGAATGCAGGGATGGTTCAATATGCGCAAATCAATAAATGTGATACATCACATAAACAAATTGAGAGATAAAAATCACATAGTCATATCAATTGATGCAGAAAAAGCATTTGACAAAATCCAACACCCTTTCTAGATAAAAACTCTCAGCAAAGTGGGAATTTAAGGATCATACCTCAACATCATAAAAGCTATATACGATAAACCCACAGCTAACATCATACTCAATGGGCAAAAACTAAAACCATTTCCCCTAAGAACAGGAACAAGACAGGGATGCCCACTCTGACCTCTCTTATTCGACATAGTACTGGAAGTATTAGCCATTGCAATTAGACAAGAAGAAGAAATAAAAGGCATCCAAATTGGAAAAGAAGAAGTAAAGCTGTCCTTATTTGCAGATGAAATGATATTGTACATAAAAAACCCAAAGGACTCCATTCCAAAACTAATTGACTTAATTAATGAATTCGGCAATGTAGAAGGATACAAAATTAATGCTAAAAAGTCCGTGGCATTTCTATACACTAATAGTGAAATCACAGAAAGAGAAACTAAAAAAGCAATCCCATTTACCATCGCAGCAAAAAAATCAAGATACTTAGGAATAAACCTAACTAAAGAGGTAAAAGGCCTATATGCAGAAAACTACAGGACACTGAAAAAAGAGATAGAGGAAGATGTTAACAGATGGAAGAGCATACCATGCTCATGGATTGGGAGAATCAACATCATTAAAATGTCCATACTACCCATTCTACAGATTCAACGCACTACCCATTAAAATACCAAAGACATATTTCACAGACCTAGAAAGAACTCTTCATGGATTCATCTGGAACAAAAAAAGACCACGAATAGCTACAGCAATTCTGAGAAAGAAGAATAAAGTAGGTGGGATCTCAATACCAGATTTCAAGCTATACTACAAAGCAACTGTTCTCAAAACAGCCTGGTACTGGCACAAAACAGACATATAGACCAATGGAATAGAATAGAGAACCCAGATATCCACCCAAACCACTATGCTCTACTAATATTTGACAAAGGAGGCATGAACACTCAATGTAACTAAGATAGGCTCTTCAATAAATGGTGTTGGAAAAATTGGACAGATACATGCAAAAAAATGAAACTGGACCACCAACTTACACCAAATACAAAAATAAACTCCAAATGGATACAGGACTTAAACATTAGAAGGGAAACCATAAAAATACTAGAGAAGTCCACAGGCAGCACAATCTCAGATATATGCCGAAAGAACTTCTTCACTGATACTGCTCCAAAGGGAATGGAAGCTAAAGAAAAAATGAACAAATGGGATTACATCAAAATAAAAAGCTTTTGCACATCAAAAGAAACCGTCAACAAAACAACTAGAAAGATCACTGTATGGGAGAACATATTTGCAAATGCTATCACTGATAAAGGTTTAATCTCCAAAATCTACAGCCAACTTATACAACTTAATAAAAGGAAGATGAACGATCCAATAAAAAAATGGGCAACAGACCTAAATAGAACCTTTTCGAAAGATGACCGAAGGAAGGCCAAGAGACACATGAAAACATCCTCAAAGTCATTAATCATCCGAGAGATGCAAATCAAAATGACAATGCGATACATCTTACACTGGTCAGAATGGCAATCATCAACAAATCATCAAACGAGAAGTGTTGGCGAGGATGCGGAAAAAAAGGAACCCTTGTGCACTGTTGGTGGGAATGCAGACTGGTGCAGCCACTGTGGAGAACAGTATGGAGTTTCCTCAGAAAACTAAAACTGGATCTCCCATTTGAACCTGTAATCCCACTCTTAGGAATTTATCCTAAGAAATCACAAACACCAATCAGAAAGGATTTATGCACCCCTATGTTCATAGCAGCACAATTTACAATAGCTACAATTTGGAAACAGCCTAAGTGCCCATCAGCAGATGAGTGGATCAGAAAACAGTGGTACATCTACACAATGGAATTCTATGCTGCCATTAAAAAGAAGGAATTCTCACCATTTGCAGCAACCTGGATGGAACTGGAGAGCCTGATGCTTAGTGAAATAAGCCAGTCAATGAGGGAGAAGCATCACATGATCTCACTCATTGGTGGATAATAAAGAACATTATAAACTGATGAACAAAAAGACATATACAGAGGCAATAAATCTTCAGAGTATGAAATTACACAGGAAGATTAAAGTTAGGTGAGGTAGATAGGAGATCAATCAACAACTTGTATGCATGCATATAAGCATAACCAATGAACATAGACACTGGGGGGGTTGGGGTATGCCTGGGAGGAAGGGGGTCAATGGGGAGACATGTATAAAAAATCAATAAAAAAAAAGCTATCCTCAGACTATTCCAAAAAATGCAAGAAGAAGGAACACTTCCTAGCTCCTTCTATGAAGCCAACATCACCCTAATATCAAAACCAGATAAAGACAACACCATTAAAGAGAATTACAGGCTAATATCCCTCATGAACATAGATGCCAAATCCTGAACAAAATTCAATCTAATCAGATCAAGCAGTACATCAGAAAGATCATACACCATTACCAAATAGGATTTATCTTGGGGATGCAAGGATGGTATAATATCTAGAAATAAATAAACGTGATATATCACATAAACAAATCGAGTGATAAAAATCATAGTCATATCAATTGATGCAGAAAAACATTTGACAAAATCCAATACCCTTTCTTGATAAAAACTCTCAGCATGGTGAGAATAGAAGGATCATACCTCAACATCATAAAAGCCATATATGATAAACTCACAGCAAAATCTTACTCAATGGGTAAACACTAAAACCATTTCCCCTAAGAACAGGAACCAGACAAGGATGCCCACTCTCACCACTCCTGTTTGACATAGTTCTGGAAGTACTAGTCATTGCAATTAGACAAGAAGAAATAAAAGGCATCCAAATTAGAAACAAAGAAGTAAAGTCGTCTTTTTTTGCAGATGACATGATACTGTACATAAAAAAACCCAAAAGACTCCATCAAAAACTTAATAGACTTAATAAGTAAATTCAGAAATGTAGCAGGATACACAATTAATGCCAAGAAATCTATGGCATTTCTATTCACTAATATTGAACTTACAGAAATAGAGACTAAAAAGCAATCTCATTTGCCATCAAACCAAAAAAGTTAAAATACCTAGGAATAAACTTAACTAAGGAGGTAAAAGACCTATATGCAGAAAACTACAGGACCCTGAAAAAAAGAGATAGAGGAAGATGTAAACAGGTGGAAGAACATACTGTGTTCATGGATTGGTAGAATCAATATCACCAAAATGTCCATACTACCCAAAACAATCTATATATTCAATGCACTCCCTATTAAAATACCAATGTTATATTTCACAGATCTAAAAAAAACTCCCCCAAAATTCATCTGGAATAAAAAAATATCCCTAATAGCCACAGTGATGCTGAAAAGAAGAATAAATTAGGTGTGATCTCAATACCAGATTTAAGCTGTACTACAAAGTCACTGTTCTCAAAACAGCCTGTTACTGACACAAGACCAGGCATATAGACCAATGGAATAGAATAGAGAATCCAGATATTGACCCAAACTACTATGTTCAATTAATATTTGACAAAGGAGGCATGAACATATAATGAAGTCAACACAGTCTGTTTAACAAATGGTGTTGGGAAAATTGAATAGATACATGCAAAAAAAAATGAAAGTAGACCACCATCTTACACAATACACAAAAGTAAACTCAAAATGGATAAAGAACTTAAACGTAAGACAGGAAAGCATAAAAATAGTAGAGGAATCCACAGGCAGCAAAATCTCAGACATATGCTGAAGGACCTTCTTCACTGATACTGCTCCTAGGTCAATGGAAACTAAGGAGAAAATAAACAAATGGGACTGCATCAAAATAAAAAGCTTTTGCACAGCAAAAAAAACCATCAACAAAACAACAAGAAAGCCCACTGTAAGGGAGAACATATTAGCAAATGTTATCACTGATAAAGTTTAATCTCCAATATCTACAGCCAACTTATACAACTTAATAAAAGGAAGATAAATGATCCAATAATAAAATGGGCAACCATCATAAATAGAATCTTTTCAAAGAAAGACAGAATTAAGTCTATGAGACACATGTAAACATGCTCAAAGTCACTAATTATCTGAGAATTGCAAATCAAGATGAAATGCAATACCACCTCACACCTGTCACAATGGCTATCATTAACAAACCAACAAATGACAAGTGTTGGCAAGGATGCAGAGAAAAAGGAACCCTCATGCACTGCTGGTGAGAACGCAGACTGGTGCAGCCACTGTGGAGAACAGTATGGAGTTTTCTCAAAAAACTGAAAATGGATCTCCCATTTGACCCAGTAAACCCACTCCCTGGAATATATCCCATGAAGCTGGAAACATCAGTCAGAAAGGATGTATGCACCCATATGTTCATAACAGCACAATTTTTCAATAGCAAAGATTTGTAAACAGCTCAGGAGCCCATCAGCAGATGACTGGATCAGAAAATTATGGTACATCTATACAATGGAATACTATGCTGTCATAAAAATAAGGAATTCTTACCATTTGCAGCAACCTGGATGGAGCTGGAGAGCATTATGCTAAGTGAAATAAGCCAGTCAATGGAAGGAAAATACCATATGATCTCACTCATTTATGGATGGTAAAGCACATTATAAACTGATGAACAAAAGGATAGATACAGAAGCAGTAAAGTATCAAACAGACTGTCAAATTACAGCAGGAAGGTTAAGGAGAGGTGGGGTAGATAATAGATCAATCAAAGGACTTGTATGTATGCATATAAGCATATCTAATGGACTAAGGACTCTGGGAGGTGAGGGAATGTACGGGAGCGGGGTGGGAGGGCAATGGGAAGATATGTACACATGTAATGCACCAATAAATGAAAAAAATAAAATTGAAAGTGAAATAAAAGCTTTCCAGGCCAAAAAAAGGACTGCTTTAAGAAGAAGAAGAAGAAGAAGAAGAAGAAGAAGAAGAAGAAGAAGAAGAAGAAGAAGAAGAAGAAGAAGAAGAAGAAGAAGAAAGAGAGAGAGAGAGAGAGAGAGAGAGAGAGAGAGAGGATGATATGCATATAGAAATAAAAAAATTCAAGAAATAAATACTTATCAATAATAACATTAAATGTAAATGGACTGAATGCTCCAGTCAAAAGACATTGGGTGGCTGAATGGATAAGAAAAAATGATTGTTATATATGCTCTTTTAAGGGACCCACCTCAGAATATAAGATATACACAGATTAGGGGTGAAAAGATAAAAAATATATATTCCATGCAAATGGAAGGGAAATAAAGCTAGAATAGCAATACTCATATCAGACAAAATAGACTTCAAAATAAAGGTCATAATCTATACTAATAATAGCCTAGGTGGCCCTCATGCCCTTCTGCCCTCACATCATCACAAGAAGGCTGTTCCTATGTCATTACAAGATGGCCACCACAAGATGGCTGTCAGTTGGTGGTGATCAGGCCTTCAGGAGAGGGCACTTAGGGGCAACCAGGATGGTAGGGGAGGGCAGTTGGGGGTAATCACGTTGACAAGGAAGTGTGGTTGGGGGCCACTAGGCTGGCAGTAGAGAACAGTTGGGGGCCAATCGGCGAGTAGAGGAGAGTACTTGGGGCCGAGATCAGGCTAGCAGGGCAATTGGGTGTGACCAGGCCTACAGGGGAGGGTGATTGGGGTCAACCAGGCTGGCAGGGGAACAGTTAGGCATCAATCAAGCCTGCAGCAGAGTCGTTAGGGGGTGATCAGGTTGGCAGACAGAAGTGGTTATGGGCAATCAGGCAGGAAGGCAAATGGTTAGGAGCCAGCAGTCCCAGATTGTGAGAGGGATCCCAGATTGGGAAGGGGGCAGGCTGGGCTGAGTTAGACGCACCCCCCCTCAGTGCACAAATTTTGTGCACTGGGCCTCTAGTAATAGATAGAGGCTACATTTTAATACTAAAGGGAATGACACAACAATTAAATATATCCTTTCTAAACATATATGCACCCAATATAGGAGCACCCAACTACATTAAAAAACACTTCTTGAACTTCAAAAGAGAGATTGACAGCAATATTGTAATAGTTGGGGACTTTAACACCCTAGTTACATCACTAAATAGATCTTCCAAACTAAAAATTAACATGGAAATATAAGTCTTAAATGGCACACTAGATCAGGTAGATCTAACCAAAATGTATAGAACATTTCATCCTACAGCAACAGAATATATTTTCTTAAGCACACATGGAACATTCTCAAAGATAGACCAGAAGTTAGGGCACAAACAAGATTATACAAATTCAAGAAGATTGATATAATAGAAGATTGATAAATCAACTACAATTAAAAAAACACGAAAAACACTCAAATACATTGAGACTAAATGGCATGTTATTAGACAACAAATGGGCTACCAATGAGATCAAACAAAAAATTAAAAACTTCCTAGAAACAAAGGAAAATGAACACATAATCACCTAAAACTTATGGGGCATGGCAAAAGCAATCCTGAGAGGGAAGTTCATAGCATTATAGCCCTACTTCAAGAAACAAGAGAAAGAACTAATAAACTATCTACCTTATAACTAAATGAATTAAAAAGAGAACAGCAAGAATAGCCCATAGGAAGTAGAAGAAAGGTAAGAATAAAAATCAAAGCAGAAATAAGTGCCTGTCCCCTGATGGTCAGTGCAAGTGATAGCAACCAATGGATGGTCAGATACTTAGCATATTAGCCATATGTATCTACACTAATAAAAGAGAAACATGCAAATTAACCATCTCTCTGCTATGCCCACCAGCCAATCAGGAGCAAGTATGCAAATTAACCCAACAAATAAATATGGTGGTGGCCACAGAGCTGGAGCAAGCAGGAGGCTTGGGTTGTCCCCAGGAATGATGGAAGTCAATCTTTCCACCTGCTCTGGCCTCTGCTCAAGGAGGGGTTGGGGGCCTGTGTCACAGGTGGCAATCCAGGCTTCCAGCCCGCCTTGACTGCCACTGAAGGAGTAGCTGGGGCCCTGGGTCAGTGCAGGAGACCCAGGCTTCCAGTCTGCCCTGGCTTCTGCTCAAGGAGGGGCTGGGAGCCTGGGTGACCGGAGGACATGGGAAACATAAAAATGGCCCTCAGCCCCTTACCTAGGCTGGACACACCCCCATGGAGTAAGAGTCCCCACTATGGGGCTTTGGCATCCCTCAAAGAGCCATAAGCCCCTCACCCAGGCTGGCCAGGCACTCCAGTGGGAACCTCTACCCTGAAGGGGGTGTGTCCAACTTGAAAACAGCCATCAGCTCCTTTCCCAGGCTGGCCATGCCCCCTCAGCAGGGTCCCTCACCCCATGGGGGTGTGGCCAGCCTGCAAACTACCACAGGCCCTTCACCCAGGCTGCCCTATATCCCAAAAGGAACCCCCTCCCAGAAATGGTACACCAGCTGGCCCTCACCTGTGTACCAGGCCTCTATCTATACTAATAAAAGGATAATATGCTAATTAGACTGGGACACCCTCCAGGAGATCTTACAGATGTTCTTCTGGACAAAGCCATGGTGGTGGGACTGAGGTAGAGGTGGTTAGAGGCCAAGAGGGGAAGGCAGTTGTCAGTGATCAGGCCAGTCAGGGTGGGGGGCCATTGGGAGTGATCAGGCCAACACGGGGAGACAGTTGGGAGTGAGAAGACCAGCAGAGAGAGAGAGGGAGGGGGGGAGTACTGAAAGTCCTAGCCACAGCAATCAGACTAAAAGAAGAAGTAAAAGGCATCCAAATTGAAAAGGAAGAAGGAAAATAGTCATTATTCACAGATGACCTGATATTGTACATATAAAACTCTAGAAACTCCACTGGTAAACTACTAGACTTAATAGAATTTGGAAAGATAGCAGGATACAAAATCAGCATCCAAAATATTGATGGAATTATTATACACCAATAATGAACTCCAGAAAGAGAAAATAAATTGACAATACCATTTATCATTGCAACAAAAAAAATTAAGATACTTAGGGATAAATTTAACAAAAGAGGTAAAGACCTGTACTTGGAAAATTATAGGATGTTGAAAAAGGAAATAGAGGAAGATACAAATAAATGGAAGCATATCCAATATTCAGGGATTGGAAGAATTAACATTATTAAAATATCTATACTGCCTAAAGCAATCTACAGATTCAAAGCAATTCCTATTAAAATGCCAATTGCATACTTCAAAGAGCTAGAACAAATACTTTAAAAATTAATATGGAATCATAAAAGACCTCAAATAGCTGTAGCTAACTTGAAAAAGAAGGATGAAGTAGAAGGGATCACAATACCAAATATAAAACTATACCACACAGCCAGTATAGCCAAATAGCCTGGTACTAGCACAAACACAGGCATATAGACCAATAAATTAAAACAGAGACTACAGAAATTGACCCACATCATTATGGTCAATTTATATTTGACAAAGGGGGCAAGAACATACAATGGAGTAAAGACAGCCTCTTCAACAAATGATGCTGGGAAAATGGAACAGACACATGCAAAAAGATGAAATGAGACCACCAACTTATGCCATATGCAAAAATAAATTGAAGGATTTAAATATAAATATATGATACCATAAATATCTTAGAGGAGAACATAGGCAGTAAAATATCAGACATCTCATATAGAAATATGTTTATGGATATATCTCCTAGGGCAAAGGAAACTAAGGAGAAAATAAGCAAATTGGACTACATGAAAATAAAAAGTTTCTGCACAGAAAAAAACATTAAGAAATTGAAAAGGGAACCCACTGTATGGGGAATATATTTGCCAATGATATATCTGATAAGAGATTAATATCCAAAATATATAAAGTACTCATACAAGTCAACAAAAAGAAAACAAATAATCCAATTAAAAATAGGCAGACTTGAGTAGACATTTCTCCAAATACTACATAGAAATGGCCAAGAGACACATGAAAAATTCTGTCACTAATCATCAGAGAAATGGAAATTAAATCCACAATGAGATATAACTTCATACTTGTCAGAATGGCTATCATCAATACATCAACAAACAAGTGCTGGGGAAGATGTGTAAAAACAATTCACTTGTGCATTGATCCTAGAAGAACAAGTTGGTACACCTTTTTAAAAAAAATTAATAAATATTTATTGTTCAGATTATTACAATTGTTCCTCTCCCCACCCATAGCTTCCCGGTTACTACCCCACCCTCTGCCCTCACACACCCCATCCCACACTGTTCTCATCCATAGGTGTACAATTTTTGTGCAGTCCCTTTCTGCACCCCCACATCCCTTTCCCTCTGAGAATTGTCAGTCTACTCCATTCCTATGCCCATGATTCTATTACATTCAGCAGTTTATTCTGTTCATCAGATTTTTAATTCACTTGATTTTTAGATTCATTTGTTAATACATATGTATTTGTTGTTCATAATTTTTATTTTTACGCTTTTCTTATTTTTCCTCTTAAAAATATCTTCAGCATTTCATATAATACTGGTTTGGAGTTGATGAACTCCTTTAGCTTTTTCTTATCTGTGAAGCTCTTTATGGGCCCTTCAATTCCAAATGATAGTTTTGCTGGGTAGAGTAATCTTGGTTGTGGGCTCTTGCTATTCATCACTTTGAATATATCTTGCCACTCCTGTCTGGTCTGCATAGTTTCTGTTGACAAATCACCTGAAAGTCAAATGGGTGCTCCCTTGTAGGTAAGTAACTGTTTTTCTCTTGCTGCTTTTAATATTCTCTCTGTCTTTTGCTTTTGGCATTTTAATTATGATGTGTCTTGGTGTTGTCCTCTTTAGATTCCTTTTGTTAGGGGTTCTGTGTGCTTCCTGGACTTGTAAGTCTATTGCTTTCACCAGGTGAGGCAAGATTTCTGTCATTATTTCTGCAAACAGGTTTTCAGTATCTTGCACTCTCTCTTCATCTGGCACTCCCATGTCTTCTGATGTTGGTACACTTGAAATTGTCCCAGAGGCTCCTTACACTATCTTCATATTTTTGGATTATTTTTTAAATTAAATCTTTATGATTCAGATTATTACATTTGTTTCTCTTATTTCCCCCTCCATAGCTCCCCTCCATCCAGCTCCCACCCTTCCCTCTACTCTTACCTCCCTCCTGTTGACCTCATCCATAAGTGTATGATTTTTGTGCAGTCTCTCCCTGTACACCCCTCACCCCTTACCCCCTGAGAATTTGATAATTCCACTCCCTTTCTGTGATCCTGATTCTATTATATTCACCAGTTTATTCTGTTGATAAAATTTTTAATTAACTTAATTTTTAGGTTCACTTGTTGATAGATATATATTTGTTGTTCATAATTTTTTATCTTTTACCTTTTTCTTTTTCCTCTTCTAAAAGAGTACCTTTCAGCATTTCATATAATACTGGTTTGGAGTTGATGAACTCCTTTAGCTTTTTCTTTTCTTGAAGCTCTTATCTGCCCTTCAGTTCGGAATGATAGCTTTGCTGGATAGATTATTCTTGGTTGTAGGTTCTTGCTATACATCACCTTGAATATTTCTTGCCACTCCCATCTGGCCTGCATCATTTCTATTGTGAAACCAGCTGACAGTCATATGGGTGCTCCCTTGTAGGTAATGAACAGTTTTTCTCTTGCTGTTTTTAATATTCTCTCTTTGTCTTTTGCTCTTGGTATTTTAATTATGATGTTTCTTGGTGTAGTCCTCTTTGGATTCCTTTTATATGGGGTTCTGTGTGCTTCTTGGACTTGTAAGTCTATTTCTTTTACCAGATGTGGGAAGTTTTCAGTCATTATTTCTTTAAATAGGTTTTCAGTATCTTCCTCTCTCTCTTCCTCTGGCACCCCCACAAATCTGATGTTGGTACGCTTGAAGCTGTCCCAGAGGCTCCTTACATTATGTTCACATTTTTGGATTCTTTTCTCCTCTTGCTTTTCCAGTTGAGTGTTTTCTGATTCTTTATATTTCAAATTTTTGACTTGATTCTTGCCTTCCTCTAGTCTGCTGTTAGGACTCTGAATAATATTTTTTATTTCAGTCAGTGTATGTTTAAATTCTAGTTGATCATTTATCATCTCTAGTTGGATCTTTTTCATCTCCTCTTGGGACTCGCTAACTTTTTCCAACTTTTCTAGGATATTCTTATAAGCGTGGTTTTGAACTCTATATCCAGTTGTTTCTTTTCCGCCATTTCTTTTGTTTGTGATCCCTTCCCTTATCTCAACATTTTCACTATGCCAGGAGAACTTCTGTGTTGGATTCTGCCTTATGATACCAGACTTGCAAAACTGCAAAAGCCTCTCTATTGAGCTTGGTATGGGTGGATTCTTAGGGCTTAATGGACAGCCTTGCCTTCCAGTTGGCCTCGCCCTCCATGGCCCTGGTACCTGTGCGTGCCACTCTCTCGCCTTGCCTCTAAACTACTGTCCCTCTGGCTCCCCTGTGCTCTGGGACCATATGAGTCTGGGTCCCTAGGGTTTCGCCTGAAACCGGGTTTTAGTGGAGTTAGAAATGGCACAATTGGGAGGGTCTATCTCCCACCCTCTCTAGAAAGCCACTGGCTTAATTAGCAGTCTGTCCCCTGCACGCAGGGCCGTGTGTGCCAGGACACTTCTGATCTTTTTTGACTCCCTTAAATTTCCGTGCACTTCTCCCTTTTCACAGTCCAAACTCCCCTCGTATGAGTTTCGTCTGGATCTGGGGTTTAGTGTCATAAGATAAGGGGTTCAATGCCTTTGGGAGTCTCCATTTCCCTCAGGCCAGAGAAAGCCAGCCAGGTTCTCAGGCACCCGGTTTCTGCATGTGCGCGTCTCCATATCTCAGCTTTATTCAGCTCCTCTGCGTCTCTGTGAGTCCCTCTCTTTCCTTCTAGTTGTATAATTTCCACTCAGCCAGCTTTCCTGTGGTTCTGGATGATGTCTGTTCTGTCTTTTAGTTGTAGGTTTGAAATTGTTGTGTGAGGCAGCAGTGTAGGTGTTTACCTATGCCACCATCTTGGATTCCTCAGATTGGATTATTTTTTCCATTTGCTTTTCTAGTTGAGTGTTTTTTGATTCTTTGTATTTCAAAACTTTGACTTGATTCTCGTGATCCTCTAGTCTTCTGTTAGATCTCTGTATAATATTTTTATTTCAATCAGTGTATGCTTAATTTCTAGTTGGTCCTTTTTATTTTTTTATATTTTATTGTTCAAAGTATTACAAATAGTAGTACATAGGTCTCATTTTTATCCCCTTATTGACCTCCCCTCGCCTCCTCTACCCCCACCATACATGCCCTCACCTGTCCCCGCCCCATCCCATATTGTCTTGTCTCCATTGATTATGTTTATATATATGAATACAAGTCCTTTGGTTGATCTCTTACAGCCCCCCCCCCCATATCCCTTGCCTTCCCACTGTAGTTTCATTGTCTGTTCAATGCTCCTTTGCCTCTGTATCTATCCCTCACCCCGATTCTTTTCTTTAAAAAAATCTTGCCTCTGCAGACTAGAAATAAACTTTGTTAGAACAAAAAATATTTGTGTCACAATTTCAATGTCCAACATTTCTGATTCCCAGTTTCAATGTCAAATAGTTCCTTGTGTGTACATGTCAACAATGGTATCTGAATGGTGGACAAATGGTGGCAATGCAAGTCCGGCCCTCTCTCGTTTGGTCCTAGGCATCCTGTAGCAACGTACAGCTGGTAACTGCTATCATGGCAAGACATCATCAACGTCTTCCATCTCTGGACTGTTTGTCCTCTTGTCTTCATGGTTGGAGCAGACCTGTCAATTCCTCTCTGTTGCAAGAGGCAACTTGGTCTTGGAGTTGTTTTCTGAAAATATATAAACATATTCTTGACCAAAAGTTACTAAAGGAGTCTTTTC
Organism: Lasiurus borealis; assembly: GCA_004026805.1. Taxonomy (NCBI): domain Eukaryota; kingdom Metazoa; phylum Chordata; class Mammalia; order Chiroptera; family Vespertilionidae; genus Lasiurus; species Lasiurus borealis. The sequence continues at coordinate 20,462 of PVJN01020721.1, read as the reverse complement.
TATAAAATTGAATTGGGATCCTTTTTATTTTTGCCCAAAAGATTTTCCTTTGGCTTATTTTGACACCATGTGTGTTTTTCATGGATATCTTGCTGTTAACCTTACAAATGAAAATTAATTTTCTAAAGTAAAAATTTTCTAGATGATATTTACTTATAGGATATTTTTTCTTACATGATATAACCCTACTATACTCCCTTTTTTAATTAATGGAGGCTTTTGTAAATTTTTTAATGCAATCTTGGTAACCTTACATTTTATTTTTTTTTTGCACAAAAATATGACTGCTTTATGTTCATTGCATGTTAAGCAATTTTATTATGATATGAACTACCAATAGAAATTTTAGTTAATACTTTAGAAACAGCTTTTTGTCCAGTAAAATTAAATTTTCTTGAATATTCACTTATTTCAATTAGCCAATTTAAATTAATCTAAAAACTTGATTACTATTTTACTGTCAAATTTAATACTCTACCAACTACCTTTTAAATATTAGTGGAAAGGATTATTTGCATTCTTGAGTAGGCCCTGAGTATTCCTGGTATTAGGCTGGATTTAGATATAGGGCAGCTGCTGTTGGCCAAATCTCTGTCTGTTACCTGAGTACTGATCTGAGCTGGGCCAAGTCTCTGTCTGTTACGTTGGTCCCAATCTGGGTTGGGAGTGGGAAGCGAAGCAGCCATGGGGGCAGGAGACCTCCCTTTGAAGGAGTGAAGGTTCAGGCCCCTGCAAAGTAGTGGGTGTGAGGGTCTGTGCCCCACCTCTGTTGATCCCCAAGTTCTCTCCTGATGGCCCCCCTGCAACTGTGCCTGTCTTAGGTTGTTCCTTCCCTGAGGAATCTTACCCATTTCTGGCTAACTAGTCATCCTCCTCTAAGGCCAAGCAGGGTGATGTGAGATTCAGTTCTGTGTCCTTGGTAGCCTTTGCCCCTGTTGTCTCTACGCCCAGCACCTGCCTTGGGATCTCTTGCCTAATGGCAGAGCCCTGGCACTGATCACATATCTCGGGGAACTCATGTTCCTTCTCCGGGGAAGGCCCAGCTCACACCATTGGACAAGAGACAGATCCATTATACCAGCCACCTTGAGGCTTCAACCTCAGCATGAATAGAAAGCTCAGCCAACAGTTGAGGCAATGGGATTGTGCGAGGAGGGTCTCTCTTGGCAAAAAGGACAAGAGGGGCCAGTATAGAATGCTCAAGTGTCTTCCCAGTGCCTCAATTCCTTCTGAAAGGGATTACACCCTTTCATGTCCCTTTCACAATGGCTTTGTAATACAGCTTGAAATCTTGTATTGCAATCCCACCTACTTTGTTCTTCTTTCTCAGGATTGCTCCAGCTATTCAAAGACTTTTTTTCTATTCCAGATGAATAAAAACTTTGGAAAGTTTGTTCTAGGTCAGTGAAATATGCTGTTGGTGTTTTAATGGGAAGTGAATTGAATATATAGATTTCTTTGTGTAGCATGGACATTTTTATGATGTTCATTCTATCAATCCATGAAAATGGTATGTTCTTCCATCTGTTTATATCTTCCTCTATCTCTTTTTTCACTGTTGTGTAGTTTTCTGAACATAGGTCTTTTACCTCCTTAGTTAAGTTTATTCATAGATATCTTAATTTTTGGTGTGATGCTAAGTAGGATTGCTTTTTTAATTTCTCTTTCTGTAAGTTTATTATTAGTGTATAGAAATGCCATAGATTTCTTGGCATTAATTTTGTATCCTGCTACATTGCCAAATTCATTTATTAAGTCTAATAATTTCTTTCATGGAATCTTTAAGGTTTTTTTATGTACAGTGTCATGTCATCTGCAAATATGAACAGTTTTACTTATTCTTTTCCAATTTGGATGCCTTTTATTTCTTTTTTCTTGTCTGATCACAATGGCTAGTCTTTCCAGCCCTATGTTGAAAAGGAGTGGTGAGAGTGGGCATCCCTGTCTTGTTCCTGTTCTTAGGGGAAATGGTTTTATTTTTTGCCCATTGACTGTGATGCTGGCTGTGGATTTGTTATATGTAGCTTTTATTATATTATGGTATGACCCTTCTGTTCCTACCTTCGTGAAAGTTTTTATCAAGAAAGGGTGTTGGATTTGTCAAATGCTTTTTCTGCATCAATTTATATGACTATGTGATTATTATCACTCAATTTGTTTATATGATGTATCACCTTTATTATTTGCGAATATTGTACCATACTTGTATGCCAGGAATAAACCCTACTTGGTAATGGCATATGATCTTTCTGATGTACTTACTGCTGGATCTGATTTGCTAGAATTTTGTTGAGATTTTGGCATCTATGTTCATGAGAGATAGTGTCAGTAATTCTCTTTCATTGTGTTATCTTTATCTGGTTTTGGTATTAGGGTGATGGTGGCTTCATAGAAGAAGCTTGGAAATGTTCCTTCCTCTTGAATTTTCTGGAATAGTCTCAGGAAGATAGGTTTTAGTTCTTCCTTGAATGTTTGACAAAAATCCCCTATCAAGCCCTTTGGCCTTGGGCTTTTGTTTGCTGGTAGCTTTTTTAAAAAAATTTTATTTTATTTTAATTTTTCCCTATTGCCCTCCCCAGCCCTTCACAACCTCCAGTACATACCCCCACCTGTAACCCCCCTCCTCATTGCCCTGTACCCACTGGCTATGCCTGCACACATGCATACAAGTCCTTCGGTTGATCTCCTATAGCTCCCCACTCCGCAACCTCGCCTGCCTTCCCACTGTAGCAAGACAGTCTGTTCATTGCTTCTTTGCATCTGCATCTGCTTAATCCCCTACCCCCTAATTCTTGTCTTTATAAACATCTTGCCTCTGTAGGCTAGAAATAAAATCACAAGAGCAAAAGAAAAACGTTTGAGTCCCAATTTCAATGTCTGATAGCTTTGAGCCCCAGTTTCACTGTCAAACAGTTCCTTATGTGTACATGTCATCAATGGGATCTGGATAGAGGAAAAATGGTAGCAATGACTGTCCAGCCCTTTCTGATTTGGTCCTAGGCATCCTGTAGCGATGCACTGCTGCTGACTGCTCACATGGCAAGGTGTTCTCCGAGTCTTCCATCTCTGCACTGTTTCCCCTCTTGCCTTTGTGGTTGGCACAGACCTGTCAATTCCTCTCTGTTGCAGGAGTCCACTTGGTCTTGGAGTTGTTTTCTGAAAGTATGTAAATATATTCCCGACCAAAAGTTAATAAAGGAATCTTTTCTATAAAATTGACTTCGGGTCTTTTTATTTTTGCCTTCTCACTTTTCCTTTGGCTAATTTTGACACCATGTGTGTTTTTCATGGGTGTCTTGCTGTTAGTATTACAAATGAAAATTAATTTATAAAGTGAAAATATTCTAGATGTAATTTACTTACCAGATATTTTTCAGTACATTATATTATCTACTCTCACCCCCCTTTTTTGATTATTGGAGAATTTTGTAAAATTTTTGAATGCAATCTTGATAATTTTAAATTTTAATATTTTGCACACATATATGCCTGTTTCATGTTCATTGCATATTAATCAATTTTACTATGAGATGAGCTATCAATAGAAATTTAATTAATACTTTAGAAACAGCTTTTTGTCCAGTACCCTTAAATTTTCTTGGGTGTTCATCTATTTCAATATGCCAATTTAAGTTAATCTGAAACTTGATAACTCTTTTACCAAATTTAATACTCTACCAACAATCTTAGATTACCCTGTATATATTAGTGGAAAGGTTTATTTTCCTTCTTGAGTAAGCACTGAGCATTCCTAGTGCTAGGCTGAATTTAGATATAGGGCAGTTGCTGTCGGCATGTTTCTGTCTGTTACCTAGGTCCTGATCTATGCTGAGCCTGGAAAGCGAAGTAGCCACAGGGGCAGGAGACCTCCCTCAGAAGAGATGAAGATTTAGACCCCTGCAAATTTGTGGGAGGATGAGGGTCTGTGCCTACATCTATTGACCCCCAAGTTCTCTCCGATGGCCCCTCTTCGACTGTGCCTGTCTTAGGTGGTTCCTTCCCTGAGGAATTTTACCCATTTCTAGCTAACCAGTCATCCTCTGGGTCCAAGCAGGGTGTTATGAGGTTAGGTTCTGTCTCCATGGTAGCCTATGCCCCCATGGCCTCCACACCCAGCACCTGCCTTGAGGATCCCCTCACCTGTTAGTGGGTGCCCAGGCACTCTTCACTTATCTCGGGAATTTAGGTTCTTTCTCCAGGGAGGGCCCAGCTCACACCATTTGGCGAGAGACAGATCCATTATACCATGTTTGCCGGTAGCTTGTTGATGACTGTTTCAATTTCTTCCATACTAATAAGCCTATTGAGATTTTTAAAATCTTCCTGAGTAAGTTTTAGAAGGTTATATTTTTCTAAGAATATGTCCATTTCCTCCAGGTTGTCTAGTTTGTTAGAATAGAATTGTTCATAGTATTTTTTAATAAACCTTTGTATTTCTGTGGGGTCTGTTGTTATCTCTCCTTTGTCCATTTATGATTTTATTTATTTGGGTACTCTCTCTTTGCTTCTTGGTGAGCCTGGCTAGAGGTTCATCAATCTTGTTTATCTTTTCAAAGAACAATCTTGGTTTCATTGATATTTTTTTTGTTTGTTTCTGTCATTCATTTCTGCTCTGATCTTTTTTATTTCCTTCCTTCTGCTCACAGTGGGATTTTCTTATTGCTCTTTTTTCTAGTTCTTTGAGTCGTTAAATTACGTGATTCATTACCATTTTCTTGTGTTTTTTTTTTTTTTTGTGTGTGTGTGTGTTTTATTTTGAGGTAGACCTGTAGAGCTATAAAGTTTCCTCTCAGCACTGCTTTCATTGTGTCCCATAGTATTTGTGTTGCTATGGTTTTATTATCATTAGTTTCCAGGATGTTTTTAATTTCTTCTTTGTTTTCATTAATAACCCAATCATTCTTTAATAGCATGCTATTCAGCTTCCAAGTGTTTGAATTTTTTGCATGTTTTTATTGTAGATTATTTCTAATATTATGCTATTGTTATCTGAGAAAATGCTTGTTATGATTTAATCTTTTTGAATTTGGGAAACTTTGCTTGTGATCCAATATGTGGTCTATTTTTGAAAATGTCCCATGTGTACTTGAGAAGAACGCATATTCTGTGGCTTTGGGGTGGAATGCTCTGAAAATGTCAATTAGGTTCACCTGATCTAATGAGTTGTTTAGAAAAGCTGTTTCTTTGCTGATATTTTGTATAGAGTTTATCCAGTGATGTCAGTGGTGTGTTAAAGTTCCCTACTATGATTGTATTGTTGTAAATCTCTCCCTTCATATCTTCCAAGAGTTTTTTTTTTTAATGTATTTGGGTGCTCCTTAATTGGGTGCATATATGTTTACCAGAGTTATATCTTCTTGTTGAATTGCTCCCTTTAATATTATGGCCTTCCTTATTTCTTGTTATGATCTTTACTGTGTGGTACATTTTATCAGATATAAGTATTGCTAGCTGGCTTTTTTCTCATTTCCATTTGCCTGAAAAATATTTTTGCATCCCTTCATTCTCAGACTGTGTGAATTCTTTGCTCTGAGGTGAGTCTCTTGTAGAGAGCAAATATATGGGTCATATTTTCTTATCCATTCAGGTACCCTGTGCTTTCCCTTTAGCATTTCTTGTATTATTGGCTTGGTAGTGATAAATTCTCTTAGCCCTTTTTTTGTTTGTGAAGCTCCTGATTCCACCTTCAATTTTGAATGATAGCCTTGCTGGGTATAGTAATCTTGAGTTTAGTCCCTTGCTTTGCATCACTTAGTATATTTCATTTTATTCTATTTTTGCCAGGTGTTTTTCTGTTGAAAAATAAGTTGATATTCTAATAGGAGACCCCTTGTAGGTAACTTTATGTGTTTCTCTGGCAGCCTTTAAGATTTTTACTTTGTCGTTAGTGTTTGCCACTTTAATTATGATGTGTCTTGATGTAGTTCTTTTGGGATTCAACTTATTTGGGACTCTATGTACTTCTTGGACTTGCATAGTTGTTTTTTTTTGTGGTTTTTTTTTTTTTGCCAAGATCATTATTTTGTCATTATTTTGACTTGCATAGTTTTGTCATTTTTTTTTGCCAAGATCATTTTTTTGTCATTATTTCTTCAAATAGGTTTTCTATTCTTTTATTCTTTGCTTCTCTTCCTCTCCTTCTGGCATCCCTATTATGAGAATGCTGTTTTGTTTTGTATAGTCCCAATACTTCCTTAGGTTCTCTTCTTGCTTTTTAAGTCTTCTTTCCAGTTGCTTCTGTGTTTGTGTGTTTTTTTTTTCTACCTTGTCTTCTAATTTGCTGTAGCAGTCATCTGCCTCTACTAGTCTACTGTTTAGGCCTTCCATTGTGTTCCTTATTGCAGCTATTTCATTCTTACTCTCCTCTTGGTTTCTTTTCATGTTGGTGACATTCTCACTCAGCTCCTTATAGTTCTCACTGAGTTGTGTGTATTTGTCAATGAGTTGTGTGTATTTGTCATCCAGTCATCTAAACATACTTAAAACCATTACTTCTGAATACCATTACTCTGAATTCTTTCTCTGATAAGCTGCTGGCCACAATTTCATTTAACTTCCTTTCTGGCGATTCATTTTTTTCTTTCCTTTGGGGATTGCTTTTTTTGTCTTCCTTTAATGTTTTAATGGTAGATCCAATTGTTTTTCTATCCAGGTTCTTTTGGAGATGGTGTTACTAGTTTATTATCTCAGTTCTCCTTTGCTTCTTAATATATTGTAGCTCCCTACTTGAGTTATTTGGGTTCTCTTGATATAGGTCTGTGAGCTCCAGAGGCACAACAGTGATGTCTAGAAGTCAGCTGCCATGGAGGAAAGTGTCCCTATTTTTGCTGTTTTGCACCCTTAATTGAGATCATGTGTGCCCAATGGGGACTTACAGTGGCACCAAGGAACCATATGTCATGGTAATGTGGCTCAGGGGCCTACACTCTGTAAAGGCATGACTGTAGTGCCCAGAGTTCTATAGCTGTGGGGTGGGATGACTCAGCTTTTGCTGCTGCACCTGTGGTGGATAGGCAGTTACTCCCTGTGATGGTTCGCAAGCACACCCACGTTAAATTTACCAACGAGGCACACTGAAGTACTCTGAAAGTTCCTGGCAGCATAGCTGCATATGTGAGGTGTCTGTGGGCAGGTATCCACAATTAGTGAATTCAAAATTTCTGCTCCTAGGAGGGAGTGTGCCACTGTTTGTTCAAGCTCACAGTGGCTCTCAAGGACAGATGGACTCACAGTGTTTGCCTGTTGGAACTTTGCATCTGTGGAGGTATGTTTGCCGGGCGAAGCACTCAGAAGCATCCTGAGGGATCTGGCACTGAGATTGAGCCGCTGGGGTGAATGAGGACAGTTATTCAGGAAGACGAATTCAGAATTTCTATTGCGGGGCAGGGCATCCTTGTCTGTGCAGAATCACACCCAGCAGAGATTCACAGCTGCTCCCAGAATGCGCTGTGAATAGATGTGCTCAGGTGTCCTGTTCCTTTGTGGAGGAGCCTTTGCTGGTGCAGCGCTCTGACACACTCTGAGGGGCCCTGGTACTGAGTTTTTTTCCACTGAGGTAAATATCAGTAGTTATTCAGGAAGAGGGAATTCAGAATTTCTACTGCAGGGCCGTGCTCCCTTGTCTGTACAAAATCACATCACAAGGGCTCCCAGTGGCTCCCAGGCACTGACTAGGAAGTGGAATTCCCTGGCTGTGTGCTGGAAAATGGTAATGTGATCTAGAGTTCTGCCACTGGGGACAGGGAGGTTGCACTTACTGCTGTCTAGCAGTGAATCTTGGAGGTGGAGGTCTCAGGGTACGTGGGTCTGCAGTTGGGGCAGCAAAATTTTGGCTGGAGTGGCTTCTCAGTTGTGGGGCGGTTTCAGAGGCTGCCTGGGTGGTGGTGCTAATGAGTTCCTTAAAAAAAAAGAGGCTGTTTTCCCCTTAAAAATGGCATAGGCTCCGTGCCTGAGTCCTGCAGTACAGGGAGTGCCTGCAACACTGGTATTCTCTACTTGTCCAAGAGAGCCTGGATTGCTAGCCCCCGCTGATCCTGTAAGATTTAACTGTCCCTTACTCACTCACACACACACCACACACATCCACACACTCTCCTTTCATCCCCTCATTCATTTCCTCTCCCTCACCTACATCTTGCTAGCAGCCATCTTTTTGCAATCTTCCTCTAGTTGATCCTTTTCCATATTCTCAAGGGTCTCACTAAATTTATCATCCTTTTCTAGAAAATTTTTGAAAAACCTTATAACCATGATTTTGAACTCTATGTCCAGTCATTTCCTTTTCTCCATTTCTTTCATTTTTGCGCTGTTTCTTTGTCTCTGCATTTTGACTGCTTCCCTGAGTTGACAGAGTGGCTTTGTGTGCTAGGTGTCCTATAGGGTCCAGTGGCTCAGCCTCCTGAGTCAACTGAGGTGGGACACTCCTTAGTGGGCTGTGTACACAGTCTTATTGTAGTTAAGCCTTGATGGGTTTTGGTATCACTAGGAGAAATTGACCTCCAGGCCAATTGGCTGTGAGGATCAGCTGTGTCTACGCTGGGAGAACTGTGCTGGAGACACTCTTATGAGACAAGACTTGCAAAAACCTCTGTGCTCAGCTAACTGGGAGAGTCTGAGGGTGATTCAGACAGCATTGGTTTCGCATCAGCCTTACCCTAATAGGCCTCTGTGTCTCAGAGTCCAGTGGTAATCGCTGCAAGCACCTCTGAGAGAAAGCTGCCCTCAAATTCCATCTGCTGCCAGACAGTCCAGTTTCATCCTGTATAAGTCTGGGTTCCTAGTCTTTTTTTTATTAATTTTTTATACATATCTCCCCATTGCCCCCACTCCCTCCCAGGCATACCCCACCCCCCGTGTTTATATTCATTGGTTATGCTTATATGCATGCATACAAGTCCTTTGATTGATCTCTTATCTACCTCACTTAACTTTAATCTTCCTGCTGTAATTTCACAGTCTGTTTCAAGCTTTACTGCCTCTGTATATATCCTTTTGTTAATCAGTTTATAATGTTCTTTATTATCCACAAATGAGTGAGATAATGTGATGCTTTTCCTTCATTGACTGGCTTATTTCACTAAGCATAAGGCTCTCCAGTTTCAACCAGGTTGCTGCAAATGGTAAAAATTCCTTCTTTTTAATGGAAGCATAGAATTCCATTGTGTAGATGTACCATAGTTTTCTGATCCACTCCTCTGCTGATGGGCACATAGGCTGTTTCCAAATTGCAGCTATTGTAAATTGTGCTGCTATGAACATAGGGGTGCAAAAATGCTTTCTGATTGGTGTTTGTAATTTCTTAGGATAAATTCCTAAGAGTGGGATTACAGGGTCAAATGGGAAATCCATTTTTAGTTTTTTGAGGAAATTCCATACTGTTCTCCACAGTGGCTGCACCAGTCTGCATTCCCACCAACAGTGCACAAGGGTTTCTTTTTCTCCACATCCTCGCCAACACTTCTCGTTTGATGATTTGTTGATGATTGCCATTCTGACCGGTGTAAGATGGTATCGCATTGTAGTTTGGATTTGCATTTCTCGGATGATTAATGACTTTGAACATGTTTTCATGTGTCTCTTGGCCTTCCTTCTGTCATCTTTCGAAAAGGTTCTATTTAGGTCCATTGTCCATTTTTTTATTGGATCATTTATCTTCCTTTCATTAAGTTGTATAAGTTGGCTGTAGATTTTGGAGAATAAACCTTTATTAGAGATAACATTTGCAAATATGTTCTCTCATTCAGTGATCTTTCTTGTTGTTTTGTTGTTGGTTTCTTTTGCTATGCAAAAGCTTTTTATTTTGATGTAGTTCTATTTGTTTATTTTTTCTTTAGCTTCCATTGCCTTTGGAGCAGTATCAGTGAAGAAGTTCTTTTGGCATATATCTGAGATTGTGCTGCCTGTGGACTTCTCTAGTATTTTTATGGTTTCCCTTCTAATGTTTAAGTCCTGTATCCATTTGGAGTTTATTTTTGTATTTGGTGTAAGTTGGTGGTCCAGTTTCATTTTTTTGCATGTATCTATCCAATTTTCCCAACACCATTTATTGAAGAGGCTATCTTGGCTCCACTGAATGTTCATGACACCTTTGTCAAATATGAGTTGAGCATAGTGGTTTGGGTGGATATCTGGGTTCTCTATTCTATTCCATTGGTCTATATGTCTGTTCTTGTGCCAGTACCAGGCTGTTTTGAGAACAGTTGCTTTGTAGTATAGCTTGAAATCTGGTATTGAGATCCCACCTACTTTATTCTTCTTTCTCAGAATTGCTGTAGCTATTCGTGGTCCTTTTTTGTCCCAGATGAATCTATGAAGAATTGTTTCTAGGTCTGTGAAATATGTCGTTAGTATTTTAATGGGTAGAGCATTAAATCTGTAGATTGCTTTGGGTAGTATGAACATTTTAATGATATTGATTCTCTCAATTCATGAGCATGGTATGCTCTTCCATCTGTTAACATCTTCCTCTATCTCTTTTTTCAGTGTCCTGTAGTTTTCTGCATATTGGCCTTTTACCTCTTTAGTTAGGTTTATTCCTAGGTATATTAATTTTTTTGGAGCAATGGTAAATGGGATTGCTTTTTTAGTTTCTTTTTCTGTAATTTCACTATTAAAATAGAAATTGTATAGAAATGCCACAGACTTCTTAGCATTAATTTTGTATCCTGCTACATTGCCGAATTCATTAATTAAGTCAATTAGTTTTGGAATGGAGTCCTTTGGGTTTTTTATGTACAATATCATGTCATCTGCAAATAAGGACAGCTTTACTTCTTATTTTCCAATTTGCATGCCTTTTATTTCTTCTTCTTGACTAATTGCAATGGCTAATACTTCCAGTACTATGTCAAACAGGAGAGGTGAGTGTGAGCATCCCTGTCTTGTTCCTGTTCTTAGGGAAAATGGTTTTAGTTTTTGCCCATTGAGTATGATGTTAGCTGTGGGTTTATCGTATATGGCTTTTATGATGTTGAGGTATGTCATTTGTTGCCATGATGTTTTTTGTTTCTTCCTTGATCTCTCTGGTTACCTAGTCATTGTTTAATAGAATGCTGTTTAGTCTCCATGAGTTTGATTTCTTTCTATTGTTTTTATTATAGTTGATTTCCAGTTTTGTGCCACAGTGGTCTGAGAAAATGCTTGATATGATTTCTATCTTCTTGAATTTGAAGAGACTTTTGTTATGGCTCAACTTATTATCTATCTTTGAAAATGACCCATGTGCACTGGGGAAGAATATATACTCTGTGGCTTTGGGGTGAAATGTTCTGAAGATGTCAATTAATTCCATCTGGTTTAGTGAGTCATTTAAGATTGATGTTTCTTTGCTAATTTTTTGTTTAGAGGATTTGTCCAATGGTGACAGTGGGGTATTAAAGTCTCTTACTATGATTGTATTTTGTGTCAATCTCTCCCTTAATATCTTCCAAGAATTTTTTTATGTATTTAGGTGCTCCTATATTGCGTGCATATATGCTTACCAGAGTTATTTCTTCTTGTTGGATTGTTCCCTTTAGTATTATGAAATGGCCTTCTTTATCTCTTATTATGTCCTTCACTTTGACATCTAATTTGTCAGATATAAGTATTGCAACCCAGCTTTTTTTTTCATTTCCATTTGCCTGAAATACCATCTTCCATTCCTTCATCCTCAATCTGTGTGCATCTCTTTTCCTGAGGTAGGTTTCTTGCAGACAGCAGTTATATGGATCATGTTTTCTTTTCCAATTGGTTACCCTATGTCTTTTGATTGGAGCATTTAATCCGTTTACATTTAAAGTTATTATTGATAAGTACTTATCTGTTGCCATTTTTAGTCCTTACCCCCGAGTTCCTTCTTTGCTTCCTCTTTCTTTTTATTATAGCAGAACCCTCTAACATTTCTTGCATTGCTGGTTAAGTGGTAATATATCCTCTTAGTCCTTTTTTGTCTCTGAAGCTTCTGATTTCACCTTCAATTTTGATTGAGAGTCTTGCAGGGTACAGTATTCTTGGATTCAGACCCTTCCTTTGCATGACTTTTTATATTTCATTCCATTCCCTTCTGGCACTGAATTGTGACTGGCGATGAAAACTGGATTTCTTTTGAGAATCCCAAATGCACAAAATCGTAGGTTGATGCAGTCAACCATCAAAATTCACTGCAAGGCGAAATTTCTTTGGAAAGAAGACAATGCTCTGTGTTTGGTGGGATCAGCAAGTTGTGGTGTAATATGAGCTTCTAAAACCAGGTGAAACTGTTAATACTGATCACTACCGTCAACAAATAATCAATACGAACCATGTTTTGAACATAAAACTATCAGAATGTGCCAGAAGACATGGCAAAGTAATTTCTCTTCATAATGACATTCCATCATACACTTCAAAACTAATTAAATACATGTTAAAAGATCTTGCCTAGGAAGTATTAACCAACCCATTGCATTCAACAGAACTTGCTTCTTCAGCTTACCACTTTTTCTGATCTATGGCACATGCACTCTGAGCAGAACTTCAAAACATATGAAGAAGGGGAAAATTGGGTATTTGAATGATTTGCCTCAAAATAAGAAAAGTTTTATCCACAAATTACTGAAAGATGGGGGAAATGTGTAGCTAGTGATTAACATTACTTTGAATAAAGCATTTTTTTATATTTCTCTTGAAATTACTATGTTTTCTTTGATTATAAAATCCACATTATTAACCAGCACACCTGGTAGCTTCCCAAACTGTAACAATAAATTTCTTTTGGTTAAGCCACCCAATTTTTGATACTCTATTACAGCTGCTCTAGCAAACTAATAAAACAACTGTCAAGTTTTATGCTTTTATGATGTATTTGATTTGCATTTTTCTTTTGTCAAGTGACAAGGGAACAAAGAAATAAACTAGGATAGTGAAGGGCTTCAGAGGGAAAGTGGAGACAGAATTTATAAGACATCATGATATTTAGGGTCCTATTTTCTCTAAAACTTTGTAACATTTTTATTGCATTCCCTGGTTTTGTTGATATTCTGAACTATCTGGACACTGTATTTCCAAACTGTTACCCATCTTAATTATAGTTTCTCCCAAAGCAACTTGAGTATGGGTCATTTATTTGGGAATTGGTCAAAAGAACGACAGGAAAATGAATGGAAAATTGAGAAGAAAGGAGAAACTGAGAAGGGAGGAAAGCCATAAAACCTGCATCACTTTGTGGGGTACTGCTGTAGGCAACTGAAGTTCAATCCCATTGGGAAGCCCTGAAGAACCAGGCCTCTTAGGGAATTAAATGCTTATTGAAATAAGTGAACACTCAAGAAAATTTAAGTGTACTGGACAAAAAGCTGTTTCTAAAGTATTAACTAAAATTTCTATTGGTAGCTCATCTCATGGTAAAATTGCTCAACATACAATGAACATAAAGCAGTCATGTTTTTGTGCAAAAAAATAAAATTTAAAGTTATCAAGATTGCATTAAAATTTTACAAAATTCTCCATTAATCAAAAAAAAATGGGGATAGTAGGATAATATCATGTAAGGAAAAATATCCGGTAAGTAAATTACATCTAGAAAATTTTTACTTTAGAAAGTTAATTTTTCATTTGTAATACAAACAGCAAGACACCCACAAAATACACACATAAAATAAGCCAAAGGAAAATTGGGTAGGAAAAAATAAAAAGGACCCCAAGTCAATTTTATAGAAAGATTCCTTCATTAACTTTTGATCGAGAATATGTTTATATACTTTCAGAAAACAACTTCAAGACCAAGTGGACTCCTGCAACAGAGAGAACTGATTGGTCTGCTCCAACCATGAAGACAAGAGGAGAAACAGTCCAGAAATGGAAGACGTTGAGGATGCCTTGCCATGCGAACACTCAGGCAGCTGTGTGTCACTACAGGATGCTTAGTACCAAATCAGAAAGTGTCGGACCGGCATCGCCATCATTTGTCCACTATACAGATACCATTGATGACGTGTACACATAAGGAACTCTTTGACATTGAAATTGGGACTGATAACTATTGGACATTGAAATTGGGACTCAAACATTTTTATTACTCTTATAAGTTTATTTCTAGCCTACAAAGGCAAGACATTTTTAAAGACAAGAATCAGAGCAGGGGAGGGTGTGGGAAAACAGATACAGAGGCAAAGAAGCAATGAACAGACTGTCATGCTACAGTGGGAAGGCAGGGAAGTTTGGGGGGCCTGTAAGAGATCAACCAAAGGACTTGTATGCATGTATGTAAGCGTAGGCAATGGATACAGGGCATTGGGGGTGGTGGTGAGGACATGTAATGGAGAGTGGGGAAGGCCTGGGGGAGGTCAGTAGGGAAAAAAAAGAGGAGACATATGTACTACTATTTATAATACTTTAAAGAATAATATATATATATATATATATATATTTAAAAATGCTTAGCACTCCTGAGACCACTCTGGTCCTGGGATGAGCAAGCACATATATATCAGAGAAAAGCCACAGGTAGGGAAACAAAAGATGTATGCACATGATCTAGGCAGTTGTAAGATATGAAATTTTGTCCAGCCCAGCATAAGTGAACACAGATGTTGGTCAATAGGTTGTCAATCAATAATGCCACCTTAGTGAGTTTTTCTCAGTAGATAGAGCGTCAGCCATGGACTGAAGGGTTGATGGTTTGGTTTTGGTCAAGGGCACATACTTTAGTTGCAGGCATGATGTCCAGCTCCGGTTAGGGTGCATGTGGGAGGCAACCAATCAATGCATCTCTCTCACATTCATGTTTCTCTCCCTCTCTCTCCCCTTCTCCCTTCTACTCCTTTTCACTCTCTCTAATAACCAATGGAAAAATATACTCAGGTGAGGATTAACAACAAGCACAACAAATCAATAATGTCTTCTACTCTACCTCAGGAAAGCTTGATTAGTGATAAGATCATGGAGGTACCATAAAAATAGATGAAGACATATGATATTTTCAGGGGCAGTTTGTATATATTTGGCTTTAAGGGATCCTTGCTACAGCTGAAAAAGGGAAAATGAAAGAAGAACAAAAACAAAATAAAGCAGATGTTTGAAAGCAAAGTCTTTCCTAAATATAAAACTAAAATAAAATAATTCTTTAAGGTTGAAAGCATTATATATGACCCTCTCTCCCCTCATTTGTCACCTTCTAGACCATCCTTGTCTTCACTCCAGGCTTTCACCAAGCTATTGTTTGTATTCCATAGGTTATGCATATATGCATATAAGTTCTGTGGTTAATCTTTATGCACCCACCCACCCACCTCTGCCTTCCCTCTGAGATTCCACAGCCTATTCCATGCTTCTATAGCTCCCATTCTATTTTGCTTATGTTTATTTGGTTCACTAGATTCCACATAGGAGTGAGATCAAGTGATACTCTTCTTTCTCTGAATGACAAGCCACCCAGTTTGTTGATACTCTGTTACAGCAGCTCTAGCAAACTAATAAAATAACCTACTTCACTTAGCATAATACGCTCCAGGTCCCTTCATACTGTCTCAAAGGGAAAGAGATCCTTCTTTTTACCACCGTATAGCATTCCATTGTATAAATGTTCCACAGCTTTATTAGCCACTCATCTACAGATGGGCACTTGGACTGTTTCCAGATCTTAGCTAATGTAAATTGTGCTGCTATGAACATAGGGATGCATACATTCTTTCTGATTGATATTTTGGGTTTCTTAGGATATATTTCTAGAAGTGAGATCACTGGGTCAAATGGTAGTTCCATACTTAATTTTTAAATAATAAAATTCCATACTATTTTCCATAATGATTGCACCAATCTGCATTCCCACCAGCAGTGGACTGGGGTTCCCATTTCTCCACATGCTGCCAGACTTTTCATTTGTTGATTTGTCGATGGTAGTCATTCTGACAGATGTGAGGTAATACTTCATTGTCATTTTAATTTGCATCTCTTTGATGAACAGTGACTTTGAGAATTTTTTTTCCATATGTTGTTTGTCTTTCTGTATGACCACCTTGGAAAATTGTCTGTTTAGGTCATTTGTCCATTTTTAAAATTGGATTATTTGTCTTCCTTTTATTAAGTTGTATGAGTTTCTTATATATTTTGGATATTAACCTTTTATCAGATGTATCATTGCCAAATATGTTCTCCCATAGTGGGCTTCCTTTTCATTTTGTTGATGGTTTACTTTGCTGTGCAGAAGCTTTTTATTTTGATGTAGTCCCATTTGTTTATTTTTTCCTAAATTTCTCTCACCCTAGGAGATGTGTCTGCAACAACATTGTTACAAGAGATGTCAGAGATTTTGCTGGCTATGGTTTCTTCTAGGATTTTTATGGTTTCATTATGTATATTTTAGTATTTTATCCATTTTGAGTTTATTCTTTTATATATAGTTTTGCCCATGTCTGTACAATATTCCCACTATCACTCTTTTGACAAATACTAATTGAGCTAGGATTGACTTTGGGGTCTCTGTTCTGTTCCATTGACTTATATGGATGTTAATTTGCCAGTACCAGGCTGTTTTTGTTATAATAGCTTTGTATAACTTGATATTTGGTACTTTGATTCCTCCAACTTTGCCTTCTTTTCACAAGATTTGGCTATTTAAGGTCTTTTTTGGAGTATTTGTTGTAGACCTGTGAAATATGCTTTTGCCATTTTAATAGGATTTCAGTGAATCTTTAGATTGCTTTGGATAGTATGGACATTTTAATGATGTTAATTCTACCAAACCAAAAACATGGTATATTATTTCACTTGTTTATATCTTCCTCTATTTTTTTTCAATGTCTTATACTTTTTTTGAGTACAAGTCTTTTAACTCTTTCATAAAGTTTATTCCCAAGTATCTTAGTGTTGTTTTTTTTTTTTGTTGTTGTTGTTGTAGTTGTTGCGATGGTAAATGTGATTATTTGTTCAGTTTCTCTTTCTGAGAATTCATTATTGGTGTATCAAATTACCATAAACTTCTCTGTGTTTATTTTGTATTCTGATACATTTCTGAATTCCCTTATTAACTATAGTAGTTTTTTTGGTGGAGTCTTTTGGTTTTTCAATATCATATCATCTGTGAATAATGACAGTTTTACTTCTTCCTTTATAATTTAGATACCGTTTATCTCTTTTTTTTTTTTCTTGTATGATCACTGTGGTTAGGACTTACAGTACTATGAAGAATAAGACTGATGAAAGCAGACATTCCTGTCTTATTTTGTTTTTAGAGGAAATGATATTAGTTTTTGCCCATTCATATGATGTTGGTTGTAGGTTTGTCATATATGGCCATTATTATATTCAGTTATGTCCCTCTACACCCATTTTGCTGAGAGTTTCTATTAAAAACTAGAGTCCTGGTGCACAAAATTTGTGTATGGAGGGGAGATTATTCCTCAGCCTGATCTGCACCCTCTCTCAATCAGGATATCTCTCTCACAATCTGGGAATGCTGGATCCTAACAGTTTGCTTGCCTGACTGCCTGATCTCCCCTGACCACTCGCTTTCATGCTTGATTGCCCCTAACCTCTCTGCCTGCCTGATAGCTCCTAACTGCATGCCTGCCTGCCTGGTCACCCCTAATCCCTCTGCTGGCCTGCTTGGTAATCCTTTGCCTTGGCCCCCACTGCCATGGCTTCATCTTGAATGATGACTGGAAGGTTGTTCAGCTGTCCAATCTAATTAGCATATTATGCTTTTATTATTATAGATTGGTGTTGGATTTTGTCAAATGCTTTTTCTTCATCTATTGATATGGTCATGTATTTTTGTCTTTGAATTTGTTTATGTTATTTATCACATTTATCAACTTGCAAATATTGTACCAGCCTTGCATTATTGGAATAAATCCAGCTGTTCATAGTATATGATATTTTTATATATTGCTGGATCAAGTTTGTCAATATTTTGTTCATTTTAGCATCTGTATTAATCAGGGATAGTAGCCTGTAATTTTCTTTCTTTGTAGTGTCTTTATCTGGTTTTAGGATTAGGATAATGCTGGTCTCATATAAAAAGCTTCAAAGTGTTCCTTCTCATGCTGTTGAGCAACTTTGCCCTTATTATTCTGAATGCTATGTCTAATAAACTTCTTATCTCCATTTCATTTCATTCTTCTTCTAGAGAATTCTCTATTTCTTTTAGGTGTTGTTTTGTTATCTTCCCATTTTGACTGCCTATTTTAGTTTGTGTCTGTGTATTAAGTATATATGCTATGACTTCCAATCTCTACTGCAGGATAATGTCAGACACTGTTTGTGATTGACCTAGAGTACTATATTTTGCTATCAGCAATCCACATCTTGTGGCTCTCTCTGCCTGGGTTGGATGCCTTTGGAAAGGACCACAGGGTGGGGCTAGAGATCATCCATCAGGGTTGGCAAGTGCCTTCCCTCCAGTGAAAAATCACCTAGATAGCAATCCATGGGGGAAAAAATCTGCTCCACACTGTGAGGGAATAACTTAGCACAGTAAACCTGAATGGCTTCTCTCTGAGCTTCAACCCCAGAGTCCCCAACCCTGGACTCTCCTACACAACTCCTGTACACTCTTCCCTATCTCTGTCAGAGCCTCAGGTGAGTGGGCTGCACAAATTCAGGTTTTATAATATCCTGAGCTACAGCTGTGATCAGCAGGTAATATCATTATGATTGAGAAAGGAAGATAGTACTTAATTGAAGTTCACTTACTATAAGTGCTTCCAGCTAAAAGAGAGAACTACTGAGGATTTTTTTTTCAGGTTTCTGGTTAAGAATGTATGAGAGCCAATTACTAAAACTGAGAAATGGGCTTGCTAGGTTATGGGTGGTGATGATGAGTTCAGGTTTGGGCACATTGATTTGGATGTTTAGAAATAAAAACTATCACTAAATGTGGAAGCCTTTCATCTTTTATCAATGAAAGCAAAAAATGTTATGATGAATTCTAATAATAGTGCTTTGGAGAGAAGTTTTATGACAATCTATAATAATAAAAGTATAATACGCTAATTAGACCAGACATCATTCTGGACAACCTTCTGGATGAAGCTGCAGGGGTAGTGGCCGAGGCAGAGACAGTTAGGGGTTATCAGGCAGGCAGGCAGAGTGGTTAGGGGAGATCAAGCAGGCAGGTTAGGGGTGATCTGCAGGCAAACAGAGGCAAGCAGAGGTGGTTAGGGGCAATGAGGCAGGCAGGTGAATAGTTAGGGGTGATGAGGCAGGCAGGCAAGCAGTTACGGTCAATGAGGCAGGCAGGTGAGTAGTTAAGGGCAATGAAGCAGGCAGGCAGGCAAGCGATTAGAAGCCAGATTGTTAGAGGGATGTCCAACTGTTAATTTAGTTCTGATCCTGCATGGATTCTTGTGGGATTGGGCCTAAATCAGCAGTTGGACATCCAAGGAGGGGTCCTGGATTGCAAGAGAGTGCAGACCAGGCTGATGGACCTGCCTCCTGTGCACAAATTTTGTGCACCAGGCCTCTAATTAGAATATAAAATATGTACTATGTTAACCCTATGAAATTGCTGATATTTGGCCATTTTTAAAATCTACTTTTATGACAATTTCATATGGTTTGATACATAGTTTGCCTGCTTTGGGAAAGAACCTTACAAAGGATTATCCTTATATTTCTTTAAGGAGATAATGATTATTATTAAATCTTAAAATAATTTTCCAAGGGAAATGAAACAGATGATAGAAATTAATCAAGACAAATATCTATCTTCTGTTCTTTAACTTTCAGATCAGGTGAATGTTGCTCAGGTAAGCTAGTATATAGCTCTTACCTGGGTGGCAAGTGGCATTAGGGGTTGGGGGACACTTTTTGGGACTCTACTCTCAAGAACTCTGCTGGAGAAACTGAATTATATCCTCTTCATTCTCCCCAGTTTACACACCAGTACTCTACAGAAGTTACCATTTAGAGCAGCATCTCTTGGAACTTCAAAGACAGATCTAATGAAAATATCATTTTGATAGATGGTGGCATAGGTGAACACCTAAACTGCTGCCTTGCACAATAATTTCAAAACTACAACTAAAGGACAGAATGAACACCATCCAGAACCACAGGAAAGCTAACTGAGTGGAAATTCTACAACTAGAAGTAAAAAGAGGGGCTCACAAAGACTCAGAGGAGCTGTAAAAAGCTGAGGTATGGTGACATTCAGGTAGAGAGTGTCTGGCTGGCTTCCTCTAGAGTCTAGAGGGAGGGAGACAGAAACTCCTGACTGCAGTGAACCCCATTTGTGACTGCAATGGACCCCAGTTCTGGGCGAGAACTGGGGGAGTCTGGACTACCATGAAAAGGGAGTAGTGCGAAAGGAGCCAAGATGGCGGCATAGGTAAACACCTACACGGCTGCCTCGCACAACAATTTCGGAACTACAACTGAAGGACAGAACAGACATCATCCAGAACCACAGGAAAGCTGGCTGAGTGGGGGTTCTGCAGCTGGAGGGAAAGAGAGGGGTTCACAGACACCCAGAGGAACTGCAAAAAGCTGAGGTACGGAGACGC
>PVJN01020720.1:0-35599 GCA_004026805.1 Lasiurus borealis | reverse complement strand
CAGATGCTCTTTGGTTTTAAGTAGCAACTCACCGCCAGGCTGACAAGGACAGACTTGCTGCCCACAGAATAAAAGTTGTAAAAATGTGGGTGTGAAGACGACGATGGCTCAGTCACGCTGTGTCCTGCCGCTCACCTGTTGGGGTGCCCCGACAGGGGTGCTGATGCTAAGTGCCGGGAAGGCCCCTCTGCTTCCCAATTCTCTGCCTGTTTACACCCTTTACAACATGGACATGGCTGTGCTCAGGAAATACTGGGGTGGCAGGAGGGGAAAAGGGGGAGTCTCATTTTGCGTAGCTCTGCCTGTAACCCTGGGTTTAGCGGCGCCCTGACAGGGTGCTGGCCGGGGCGCATTCACTGTCACCCTGCTTCCAGCGCAGCTCCTCCTCATAGTGTTCACCCGACGGGGGTGACCTCTCCGTCCACACCCACGGGAGCACGTGTGTGAGCAGACAGCCACTCTCGGGGCTATGACAGGCCTGCGGGGTTCAGGGGTCAGAGGCAGCTCCAGGGAGCTCGGGAGGTGGGGGGGGGGCAGCCTGCAGGCGCGGGAGCGCGGGTCAGAGTCCAGGAAGCGGGGTGAGGAGGGTGCGGGTGTGTGTAAAGGCCTGGCCGAAGCCTCGCTCCACAGACCTTTCTCGTGCTTCCTGCCCCAGGCCCGACTATTTCAGGGGGAGGGGAGGATGAGGGTGGGAGTGGGAGGGCCTGGCCGGGAGGTGGCACGGGGCAGGCGGGAAGCCAGACAATCCCTGCCAGTGAGTGCGTGGTCACCCAGGCAGCACACAGGCCGGTGGGATGGGAAAGAGAAGCCGAGAGGAGGCAGAGGAAGGAAGAGGGGCTGATGAGCCTGCGGGAAGCGGAGGCGCCATGCTGAAGGGCTCGGGTGGGGGTGGGGACTGTGTTGTTCTCTTTGCTGGCGGGGGATGCTGGCGACCAGAGTGCAGGTGGCCTCTGGCTGCTGCCGAGGGAGGAGGGAGCCGTCCCGGGAGCTATGGGCGGGCAGGGGCAGGTGGGAGCACACACAGGACGGGGCCCTCCACGCGGCGGGGATGGCGACCAGCGAGGAGGCCACTCGGAGGAGGGAGAGGAGTGGAACCTGGTTTCATGGAAGTTTCTTTGAAAGGGAACTGCTTCTGAGTCAGAGGAAGAAACCGGAAGGAGATCGGATGCTTCGTGTCAGAAGCTTTAGGTCTGCACTTCCTACGTGCTGAGGTCACCCCGAGAGAATGAGGGTGGGGGACCTTTTGAATTCATGGAAATATCTGGAAGTAAATACCGCGACGTGGTTGTGAGGGAGAACGGTGAGTCAGAGCCACAGGGAGGACGGTCACAACGTCCCGCCGCTCGCCGCTGGCTCGTGCCGCTTCCTGGC
Organism: Lasiurus borealis; assembly: GCA_004026805.1. NCBI lineage: Eukaryota > Metazoa > Chordata > Mammalia > Chiroptera > Vespertilionidae > Lasiurus > Lasiurus borealis. Next base: position 34,228 of record PVJN01020720.1, on the reverse strand, counting down.
CTGAAATCACGCTGTTCCTCTCCCTTCCCCGTCCTCCCAAAGCTGTTCATTCATAACCGTTAGGTTCGGCGTCTTGCCGGATCACCCCACGGAGAGGCACGATTCAGGTAAAGATTTTTAAACAGCCGAGACCGACTGGGCTGTGGATAGAGTACTGGCCTGCAGGAGGCGGTTGATCGATGTCTCTCTCTCATCGATGTTTCTGACTCTCTATCCCTTCCTCTCTGTAAAAAAATCAATAAAAACTTATTTTAAAAAAATCAATAAAATACATTTAAAAAAAGATTTTTAAACAAATTTTATTAGAATTCTGATACAGTTGTTTATTTGTATTAAACACATCTGAGGTTAAACAAAACGTACACATGAAAGTCTTCAGGAAACAGAAAGCTTATGGTCCATTACATTACAGGCTTACGGTTCTGAACTCACTTCCGCACGTGGAAACCACTTGACTGACAACGGCCTTTGAGACTGACATTGCAGCCTCGCCCTGCCCACAGACGTTTGCTCCGAAAGGTGTGCCGGCCCCAGTCTTTGCCAAAGGAGCCAGACCCAAACCAGAAGGCGGCCACCCGTCTAGGAGCCACCCGGGCCAGGGAGGTGAGGTGCTGGGGGGTACGGAGACCGCAGGAAGGGATTTGGCAATGTTTCAGTCACAGTATTTCTGACGTCCAAGGCCCGTTCTGGTTACTGACCAAACTCACACACGCTGGGCAGAGATACCACTGCACCCGATGCTCTTAGAAAGGAGGCAGCCCCTTGCCAGGGCTACATCTGACTCTTAACAGGAATCGGAGCCTCATCGATGCAGGATGTGCGACGTGGAAACAAAACGCAAATGCTTGTGTTCAAAGTAAAGCTGTGTGCCCGCCAGCAGAAAGGGAGGTCACCGGGGCAGCAGGAAGGGGGGAGAAGTAAGTGGGGGCACACAGGGAGCTCTTCTGAAGTTTGTAACCCAGAGAGGAAAGGGGGGGGTATTAAATCCCTGCAGGTAGTGTGTGTGGAGGCCTCCCCACCATCTCTCAGGAAGTTTGGGGGAGTCCGTCAGGGGTGAACGAATCAGATGATGTGTTCTACGTGTCCTTAAAAAGAGAGGAATGTGGCAACCGTCCCTATCATAAGGGAGACTGGTGTGCTTTCTCGCTTGCATATAAAACCCCGGTTCCAGGCCCAGCTCTGCCCAGTTCCTGCCCAACACGCAGAATGCCCACATCTCGACCTGCCCACGGTCTCTCTGTCACGACGAAGGACCAGCTCACCAGCTGCTCGAAAAAGAAAGGGCCCCAGGGAACGTGAAGTCACTTATTTGTGCAAAAACGCCCAAGAGAAGCTGAGCCGGGCTGTGCAATGAGCAGCTCAGGGCGCTTCTGCTGTCCCACCCCTGCCCACGGCATCCCCTGCGGTCTCCAGTATCTGCCAGCTACCCACAGCGCACTGCGCCCGGGAGGGTCAGCTCACGCCCAGTTCGGGCCATCGGGTCTGGTAAGCGCAGATTATTACTGATCAGGAGAGGATTTTTTATTCCTTCCAAACGCTTGCTTGGGACGCGTTGCTGCTTCTCACAAAGCAACTTCCGAGCAAGTTCACGTCTGTTGGCCAGGAGCTCGCGTCTCGATGCCCGAGGGCACTGTCTTCAGAGCAGTCCCTTCAGCAGCTTGCTCACGAGTGTCCACACCGCTGTCTACTTTTCTTAAAGCGCCTCCAAGTGCTCCCGGGGTTCTGGTGGTCCCTCGGAGCCCGCAGTGGCAGTTCGGGGGCAGAGGGAGGAAGCGGGCACAAGAGATGATGGGAAGGATGTGGCACATGAACAGGCCCAGCCAGAGCCGGCACAGGAGCACTTGGCAAGGGTTCCTGCCGGTGGGAAGCGGGTCAACACAAGCCCGTCTGTCCGGACTGACTGAGGCTGCATCACTGAGGCTTTGGGGCTGACAGTCGCCCATTAATAGCACTTTCAGTCCATGTTCTCGAAAGGCTAATTTCCTTCTTTTGCCAGAGGCCTTGTGACTTGGAAAATGACTGATTTTAGAGAGGAAGGAGGGTGGGGAGGGAGGGAGAGAGAGAGAGAGATCGATTCTTGTTGTCCCACTTATTTTTGCACCCATTGGTTGACTCCAGTATGTGCCCCGACCGGGGCTCGAACCCGCAACCTTGGCGCGTCAGGAAAAGACTCTAACCAACTGAGCGGCCCCGCCAGGGTGAAGAAGTGATTTGTTTTGCAAATGGCGACAGAGAACAAGAGCACCTTTCTCCGGGTGACGCTTTAGCGGAGCTGAACGTGGCAGTCCGGCATCTGGGATTGGGGTACGGGTTCAGGACTCTACCCTCCTGCGCTCCATCGACTTTGTGCCAGACAACACGGAAGGCCCGGTGCTCTGTGGCTCTGGGGGCGGCGTGCGGTGACCCCACGCTCTGCAGGGACCGCATGCTGGAGGCACACAGAGATGGCAGCACCTGAGGCGGAGAGGACGCGTTCCCGGAACACACACCGAACAGAGTCCCTCCACCGGGTTCCGCCCGGGCGCGTTCACAGAGAACCCACGCACGTCAGAAGCATCCAATGCACAGGTGTCATATAAAAATGTTTGTTTAAATCAGCAACTGGCTTCACAAAGAGTAAAAAAAGAGTAAAAAAACTTCATCTTCCATAAAGAGTACGATAGAAACACTATGCTAAACCTCCCAACCAGGTAGGAAAAGTAAGACACTGAAACTCCATGGATAAAGTGCGTTCATCACCAAGAATGGAGGTCGAGGGAGGCCTGTAGGTACAAGGCTGTGGGTCCCATCGACAGGAAGGCAGCGGCACCGGGAGCAGAAAGCCCTTGACTACACTCGGGAGGCCCAGCTTCTCCGGGCTCTGCCGCTCTCATCCCCGTGACCCGGAGCGAAGGGCGGCTTTGGGGGGCTTGGCATTGTCAGCTGGGAGAGGAGAGGTAGACAGACGGCTTCCGAGGACAGGCGCCTCGGGTGTCAGAGTCGGGGTTAAGCAATGCGATATGTTTGCGCGGGTTAATCACCTATAAAACGGGTTATTAAAGTAGGAGAAACATCAGCAGACTCCAGCCAATGCATCCGGGCTCAGCGATCGGCTGCTTTACAAAGTGCACAAAGGTCACAGTATTTTGGTGACGGGCATCCCAGCGCCTCAGACCCCTGCTGGCGATGGTGTGGGGGGCCGAGAGGACACCGTGGGGGACACGCAGCTAGATGTACACGCGGCCCCTCCCACGCCGGGGCTTGGCCAGGGGAGGAGCTGCAGAGGTGGGCATGCCCTCCCTCGATCAGTACCATCTAGACCAGCGGTTCTCAACCTGTGGGTCGTGACCTGTTTTCTGATGGTCTCAGGCTCTACAGCAGTGACCCACAGGTTGAGAACCACTAGCAGGGTCGCCGAAGACCATCAGAAAACACAGATATTTACATGACGATTCACCACAACACGAGAAACTGTATTAAAGGGTCGCAGCCTTAGAAAGGTTGAGAACCACTGCTCTAGATGGAACACGGGACTCGTGTGGGGACTTCCGCTCGGGGAGCTTACTTGGCACGGGGGGCTTCCCGGAGCTGTGGAAACCGGTTCTCGGAGAACGTTTTGGTTTTTAAAATATTGGCAACGTTGTACTAGGTACTCAAACGGCTAGCCCAACCGGAGGGATGTTCTGAGTGTATTTTATAACAATAACCAGGTAGTCTTCCTCAGGGAAACGGTCTGCTTTAGCGAGACATCTGCGCCAGCAGCACTGATCAGACAAAGCGGTCCCTAAGAGGGAGGAAAGGCGCTTTTCTCGCTGGTTTTTACCGCTGCGCACACGTTTAGAGGCATTTCATCCCAGCATAACTGTCTGTGCCAACCTGACAACCTTTAGTCCCCGCTGCTCTCCATTCGCCGCCTCACCAAAAGGAAAGCCACACTCGTGCCTGCGTGCACCAAACATTGCTCAGCAAAAGGCAGAACCGGGCCCTCGGGACGCACTGGGACCTTGTACGGGCCACGGCAGATACCCTCGCCAGGTGGGAAAGCAGTGCCACCGCACACAGTCCGTGTCTAAAGGCGCACGCCCCAAATCCTGCTCCCCCCGGCTGTCAGTCCCGGCAGCGCCCACCCCGAGGCCGCCAGGCTTACGCGTTTGCACGACGCGCTGTGGTGTCCCTCCCCTCCCAACAGCGCGGCGATGGTTTCGGCACAAGTCAACGCAGGGGTTCCCAGCGCTGGCCCCTGGCAGTCAGGAGACTTGGAAACACTGCTTAGTCTGCAGGAAGGGACGGTCGCCAGCCGGTGGCTGCGGCAGCTTAGAGAGGCAAGAAGAGCGCAGTCTCGTTCTCCCGACAGCGCCGTTGGTAGATCACAGGTCAGAGACAGGGACAGCGAGGCGCTAAGACTTGGACAAATCGACAGCTGTTTCTGCCGCGTCCGTGGAAAGTGCTGCTTCTCCGCCTGCAGTCTGCACGGCCATTCGGTCCTGCAGGCCGCGGCCTCAGTCACCGGGAGAAGCACCGGGACAGAGGGCTGTGATGGGAAACGCCTCCCCGCTCAGCATCTCCTCCTCAGATGGGAAGTCTCAGCGGACTGGCCACGCACCTGCCACCTCCCATCGCGACTTTGCCTTTCGCACACGGGGACCGAGACGTGGGCTTCTCTGTGAGTCCGGAGACGCTTTGCCAGGAGGCGTCCCGCTCCCGCGTGTCCCGGTGCGTCCCCGGTCCCGGCGCAGGAACACGTGGCTGTGGCATCCGTGTGATGCCCGTGTGCGCGAGCAAGCCCGGCGTGACGTCAACGGAGAAGCCAAGTGACACGTCATCACGGCCGTCTTCACTCCAGGCACCGCATCCTCCCTCCGTTAACCAAACCCCCAGAGAACAGCCGGGACGGGGACGGGAAAGGTGGCCACAGACAGCAGCTGTGGCCTCCAGCACGTCGTGGAGGAGGTCCAAACAGCTCCCTCAAACACAGGCACTGGCCACGTTTGGAAAACACAGTTCACCAAATAATTTAATGGAATTATCGAATCTGATTGAAAAAGCAAAAAAAAAAAAAAAAAAAAATCACTTTTTATTTTTTGGAGGAGAGAGAGCACTGAACGGAAGCGGTCCGTCTAGCTGAGCCTCTGCCGGTGTCCCCGGGAAGACGGGCCGGCCACGCCGCGTACAGGATACCCACGCGGAGAGACCGACGCGACCTCGGCTGCTGCCAGACACATTTTCCGAGGCGAAGGCACTTGGACAACCCAATATGGTTTGGGTCAGAAGTTTGCAAGGTACAAACGGTTTTACAAACATGCGATTACACCGCAGAGCGTCAGCGCGCGGGACGCGACGGAGAGCAGATTCCTGGCCCTCGCTCTTTTTTGAGAACGCTGGTTTTGTGGGGATGAGCGCAGCGGTTCCAGCGGCCTCGGTGGAGTCGGTCCAGGCAGCTGGAGGCCCACAGCCGGGACGTGTGACTGGCCAGGAGGAGGGGGTGGCGCGAGGACATTGGAAACGAGAAAAGAGAAAAGGGAGAAACCAACAAAGAGCAACACCCTGGGACGGAGCCAGAATCTCGACATCACCACGGTGGGAGGGGAGAGCGCCGGGCCAGACCCACGTCCGGGGGAGGGTCCGCGCCCCGGTCTCCCCCAGTGGCCAGCCGGCAGCGCGCTGACCGGGTCTTCTGGTCGACCTGGGCTGGCGCTGTAGTGACGGCCTGTCTTAGAGAGCCGGGCACAGTGTTCGGGGGTACAGTACCGGAAAACGCGCTCCCCAAAGCAGCAGTCCTTTGCTCCTTACATGGCGGCGAAGTCGATCTGTACGTAAAGCTGTCTCACTCCGGCCTGGAAAGTTCAGAGAAAATCGAAAATCAGACGAGCCAGTAACCAACTACGCAGTTCGGAGAAGTCATTTAAATGGATTATTTGTCCTTTCTGCCTCTATTTTCCATCAGAGAGAGTAACAAGTATGTTCATAAGTCACAGAAGTCGCCAAGAGAAAGCCACCCAACCAAGGACAAGCAGAGCCATGAGGGCCGAGGGAAAGGCGGGCACCGTCTACCGGAACAAGGGCCGCGCTAATGGCATGAGGAGTTGGGGGCCCCAGGCGCTCCCCAGCCCAGAAAACACCTTCGCTTTTTCCTCATGAAGAAAAGAAACGCTTGCTGGGCCGAAACCGGTGTGGCTCAGTGGATAGAGCGTCGGCCTGCGGACTGAAGGGTCCCGGGTTCGATTCTGGTCAAGGGCACGTATCTTGGTTGCAGGCACATCCCCATTGGGGGGTGTGCAGGAGGCAGCTGATCAATGTCTCTCTCTCATCGATGTTTCTAACTCTCTGTCCCTCTCCCTTCCTCTCTGTAAAATATCAATAAAATATATTTAAAAAAAGAAAGAAAGAAAGAAAGAAACGCTTGCTGGGATCGAGGTGAAGCTCTTTGAAATACACCCAGTCGAACTCTCTCCTTAAGGGGGCGGCAGCAAAAAAGACAGAACTCAACATCTGTATGATTGTGAGCTAAAGTGAAAACCAACTCACTTTTCTATTTTCAAAGTGCTGATAAGATACCAACTCTACATATCTCACAAAGTTGTTACACAGTCATCTAATGTTTGACAAATATTTAATAAATCCTCGCTACATGCCAGGGCTATTCTAAGGGTCATGGGTGATAGATTAAGGATTTCTTAAGCTCTCATAGGCTATGAAACCAAATTATTATGATTGGTTCATTGTATTTGACTTAGTCAATCCACGTGGCCCCTAAAATAACCATACTTAGGAAAGATCCTGCAAAATTCTAGCATATCTTCACCCGAAGACCAAACTGGGCCCCCATAAACGGCTTAATTTCTTTTCCCTTTAAGAGAAATGGTAATGAGCGAAATGGGGGAGACAGGTTAGTCCCGTGTGTGTGTGTGTGTGTGTGTGTATGTGTGAGAGAGAGAGAGAGATAAACAGTGAGGGAGCCCGAGGCTATGAGAGAGAAAGAAACGCAGAGAAAGGGAAAGGGCCGCTAATGATCTTTGCATAATCGTGAGTTAATTATTCCCTGTCCCCTGAAGGGCTCAGCGCGCAGAAGCTCAGTCTACCAGAAGCCCCTCGGCCTCCACCTGCCCGCCACCTGCCCCATGGGGACCCCCTCCACGTGGCCAGCTTCCCACTTGCCTCTCCCCAAACCCTTTCAAGCGGAGAGCAAAGGGGAATGTCCAAAGAATGCACACCAGGGTCCCTGCCAGTGGATTCACCCCAGACACCTGGCACACACCCGTCCCATCAGCCACCCCGCAGCGGGGATGCTGCCCGCCCACAGTCTCAGCTGGTGGGGGACGAACCCCAGAACCCCGCCGTCTTCCATCCTGAGAACGGCGCAGCGCACAGCACGCGTTTAAACTGGGAAGACCGCGCGTTCTCGGTCACGCCTCTGCGCCCAGAAAACAAATGCTGTGAGCAGTGCCACACACCTAACCATCCCCCTCAAGGCCATTGTTGTGGCGAGGAAAACAAGCCGGAAGTAAGCGCAGAAACACACACAGGAATGTGGCTGCGGAGAATTACCGGTTGGTTTGTATTCTCTGTCAACTCCCCAAAACTACCAACACGCTCCCCTAAACCAGCTCCGATGAGTCAACGGGAAGCTGACGAGGTCACAGGTCATGAGCAGTGGTGGGGTCCAGGCTCCTTTCCCTGCAAACGGGGACAGCAGTCTTGGGAGGACAGACGGGGCTGGGGGTCAAGGCCGCAGGTGCTATAGCCGTTCACCGGGGTGGCCCACGAACAAACGCCTGAACCTGCGGCCCCACAAGCACCAGCCCAGGGGTCCGAAGCCTCACCCCGGGGCCATTCTCCCCCTCCTCGGAGGTGGGGTTCTGGCGGACCTCAGCACGCGTGGTGAAGAAAGAAAACGCAAGAGCAGGTAAGGAAAGCGGCAGACTTGCTAGCAAAGTCCATTTATAACGGAGTCAGTTATCCCAATAGCAGGTGGGGAACAGCCGGCCACACCTGCCTGCTCCCCTCTCAGGCCGGCAGCCCCGGGAGGCAGGAAGGGAGTGGGCGCAGGGTGGGGGGCCGGGTGTCCGCAGCCCCAGCTGCCCGTGCGGAGGCCCGGGTTCCTTCCTGGGTCTCAGCTGTGCCTTCTATTTTGGGGGCAGAGAGTGGGCCACCGCGAGCTGAAGCAGGAAGCTGGGGCTCAGGCGAATGGCACCCAGGGGCAGGCCGAGGGGAGAGGAGGAGAGGAAGGAGGAGAGGCCGTGGATCAGGTAGCGGGCACATCCTAGGTTTCTCTCCGGACGTTATTTCTCACCAAACAAGCGTATTAAAAAAATGACATGATTTCCATTCGGCCAACTTAATACAAGAAACAAAATGGTAACTGGCCCGCCTACCCCAGTGCCCCACTTTCTCCTGTTCAAATGCTAAACATAAAAAATAAGTTTTCGCCCAAACCAGTTTGGCTCAGAGGATAGAGCGTCAGCCTGTGGACTGAAAGCTCCCGGGTTCAATTCCGGTCAAGGGCATGTATCTTGGTGGTGGGCACATCCCCAGTGGGGGGCGTGCAGGAGGCAGCTAATTGATGTCTCTCTCTCATTGATGTTTCTAACTCTCTATCCCTCTCCCTTCCTCTCTGTAAAAAAAAAAACAAAAAAAAACAATAAAATATATTAAAACAAATTTTTTGACATTTATTCATGAAAGGAAATGTGACTGCAAACCCTGGATGGACTCAGAGCATGGGGACATGCGTTTCTAGGGCACAAGCAGAAAGCACACACATGATTAAAGCGCTTCCATCCTGCACGTGTCGGACTGCACAGCGGTCACAAAAGCACCCGCAAACCTACAGAGTGAGGGGCACTGGCGGGGCGAGCCGCTCCCCTCGGAAAAGGTGTCGATCGTCTGCAGCTCAAGCCTGTCTCTCCAAGGAACGGGATGAAGCTGGCCTGCCCTTCGCTGACAAAACGGCTTAAACTGTTTCCCAGAGCGTCACACCTTCAAAGCCCAAACACGTTTCCAAAACCAGAGCAGCAGCTGAGCCAGCCTCCGCTCCGGTGTCTGGACGGCTAGTGATTGCTGGTTCCCGGCAGAGCCTGGCTCCGTGACAGCCCCGCCGCTGCCCGCTGGTTCTGGCCGCCAACGCGCTTTCTCAGGGGGCCAGGCCTGATCAGCCGGGTCCCCCAGAGGCCGACAGGGGCTCCGCTCTGAGGGTGGAAGGGGGCTCGCTGCCAGGGAAACCGAGGCCCAGGAGAGAGCAGCGATCAGGAAGCAGCACTGGGCTCAGACGCCCTGCAGGTCCAGCCCGCTTCACAGGGAAGTCACATAACGTGGCCCGTGTCATACGGCAGCCGCGTGACATGGCCCAGGCCAAATGGGAGTCACGTGACAGAGACGTGTTAGTGTCCATGCCCCAAGGGGCTGGTTCTCCGACCCCGCAGCCAGCAAGCGGCTCTGCAGAGTCCCTGTCGCCGCGGGCGATGATTTCATTTAGTCCAAAGGCACAGGGAGAAGAGTGAGCGCTGGCCTCCGTGAAGGCCCCGAATCTGACTCAGCTGCGGGTTCTGTCTGCTGTCCGTGCCTACAGATACCACGTCTGTCTGTCTGTCTGTCTTTCTCTCTCTCATCTAGAATAATCCCCGCCACTGTTCTTCCTTTCATGACACTGATGCCTGTAAGAATCCAGGCTGACCCCTGCAGAAGGTGCCACCAGCGGTCTGGCGGGTGCTGAGCCAGCCCACCTGCTGGGCTGCAGGAGGACCGCAGCCTTGGCAGGAGGCGCCCAGTCTCCGGCACAGACCTCCGGGCCCGAGCTGCGCTTCCTCGGAGCGCTGTGTGTGCGACAGCCCTGGCACCGTGCGGGCACCCAGTTTCCTGCCAGATATCCCCGCGAACCAGACAAGAAGAGAATCTGTGATCTCGTCTCCCCGTGGATGCTCCTGACATGAAGTCTTCACCGCCCGGGACGCCCGGGATCACAGTTACCGCCCTTGTGCAGATCACCAGTCCCCGTGGCTCAGGGCGGCAGCAGCGTGCCCTGCCACAACCACGTGCCCACGGCATGGCCGCTTCCGGCTCCAGACAGCGAGAGGAGAAAGGCCGCAGCACAGCTCGCTTTAGCGACACGAACTGCAGTCCCGCAGCGACGCTGGCAAAGCTGCTTTTCCCCAAACCACGGGCAGGGCGTTAGTCTGATCCCAAATGCTACTTAGAATTCCTGGTCTCACGCAGCATCTCGCACGTCTTAAAGGAGCAGAAGCAAAGGGGAATCACTTTCTCTTAAAGGAACACAAATCAGTTTTATGATGAGTATGAACTAAAACAAGGATCTCCCAAATTTGACTCTGTGATGAAGAAAGAAAAATGCATCCACGCTTGCTTCATAGTGTAGCATATAAACATACATGTATTTGCCATGTTAAGCAGTAAATAGTTTCAAAACGGCAGATCCAATAAATGCTCAGACCCTGACAAGGAGCGAGTGAGGAAGCCGTACCTGAGTGAAAATATTGTGTGTTTGGCTTAAAATCCACCGGGTGTCGGCGTCAGGGGCCACGACGAGCTTCAGGGTCCCCACGTAGACGTCAGAGCACAAGGTCCAGAAGTGCTGCTCCTGTAAACTGTAGACTCCTTGCAAGTGCTGCACCTGCGACAGACAGCCCAGTTACACCCTCAGGCGCAGGGGCCCCTCCACCCATTCCCAGCCGCGTGCCAGTACACACGGCTTCTCCCCCTGCACACAGTGGGGGGGGGGGTGAACCCATGAAACCCCGGGACTCAGGGTGTGCCCGGCACCCTGACCGGCAGGCAGTGTTTGGGAAGCGGGAATGAGCACAGGCTAAGATCTGTCGGGGTGGCTGGGGGTTCCGGGAAGAACTTTATACGTTCAGATGCGTCAGACGGAGGACAAAGGGGAGCAATTGAGCTAAGAAACGAGGGGAAAACATCGACTCGAAGAAATAAGGACCTAAAAGGCCGAAATCAATGATCCAGAGCTAAAAGGAGAGGAAAGGCCAGTGACTGGAGCCAGTTTCAGGGACTCACCCGCTGGTAGCACTGCGGCAGCGCGCCCTCCAGCTGCGGCGGCGTCCGCTGCATCAGCACGCCCACCGACTCCCGCAGGAGGGGGATGACGCTAGAGAGAAGGACGGGAGGTCACAGCTACGTTCCCGCAGCCTGTCCCTGTCCCCCCACCGACCCCCGCAGGAGGGGGATGACACTAGAGAGAAGGACGAGAGGTCACAGCCACGTTCCCGCAGCCTGTCCCTGTCCCCCCACCGACCCCCGCAGGAGGGGGATGACGCTAGAGAGAAGGACGGGAGGTCACAGCCACGTTCCCGCAGCCTGTCCCTGTCCCCCCACCGACTCCCGCAGGAGGGGGATGACACTGGAGAGAAGGACGGGAGGTCACAGCCACGTTCCCACAGCCTGTCCCTGTCCCCCCACCGACTCCCGCAGGAGGGGGATGACGCTAGAGAGAAGGACGGGAGGTCACAGCCACGTTCCGGCCGCCTGTCCCCTGTCCCGGGAGAGCGCAGCGCACCCCTCCCTGGAGTGGAACATGTGCAGATTCACCCTCTCCCAGATGTTCACGTGATCCAGAAGCTGTTCTCTACAGCAGTGGTTCTCAACCCACAGGTCGAGAACCGCTAGCAGGGTCGCCTAAGTCCATCAGAAAACACAGATATTTACATTGCGAATCACAACAGCAGCAAAATGACAGTTACGAAGCAGCAACGAAAATAATGTTATGGTTGGGGGTCACCACCACACGAGGACCTGTCTTAAAGGGTCGAGGCCTTAGAAAGGTCGAGAACCACTGCTCTACAGGAAAGGTAAAGCGCTCGATTAACGTGTCCATGTCTACACGGCGCGCGAGCAGAGCATCTGAGACCTAATCCGAGCGAGGCGCCTGCTTCGTCCGCTTGCTGCCACCCCACAGGCGAGGGCCCCGGCTCAGAAAAAGGCGCAGAAAAGCCTGCAGTGACGGCACGTCAACCACATGCCACCGCCGTCCCCCGCTCCACCCTTGTTCCCAGGAAAAGGCTCCTGGCGGGTGGCGCTCACGCCCTATGGACAATCCAGTCTTCCTGCGCTCGGCACGGGCCTCCTCAGAGAGTGACGCCCCAACGGCTCCCCGAGATTCACGGTGAGGACAAATAAGCGGGGTCTTCCCTCTCCCGCTTAAGTCCAGCTCCTTTGCTAGCTGGTTCTCCAATCTGTACCCCCAGGACCTGCTGATGCCCGGAGATGTCGGGGGACAGTGCATCCAGGGGAGGCCAGGACCACCACGCTGTGAGGATAACGGGGAGCGGGTCCTTTGAGTAAGGGTCCCCCGAGGTGCTGTGACTTTGCTGCCCAGGGACACCTGGCACGGTGGCCTGTGCAGACAGAACTTGAACGAAACGCTTCCATTCAACGGCAGCGAGCGGGTCGCCAACACGCCTGGATGCACCGTCCTTTCTCCCATGAGAATGTCAAGGTCACGTAGGAATTCCAGCCGCGGGAGCTGTGACTGGAGGCGACGCCGCGGAGGGCAGAAAGGGTGCTCGCTGAATCGCACGGTGAAATGCCATTCGGAACCAAGGTCAGGTTCTGCAGTGATTCCACGGGCCGTCGCTGTGGACAAGAAACCGGTGGAAACTCCAGCCTGGCCTCTAAAATTGTGTTGAGCTCAGGGGTTTGGGGCCATATTGTTCCGATTAGCTGATTGTAGAGGGAGCTGGCCGGGCAGACGGGAGCGTGAGTGTCTCTAGCCATAATGAAAGGATAGATATGGGGAAAAGACAAGCATAGCAAATTCCGGACTGAGCTCAGACTCCGAGCTGCGTCCAAACCCGCAAAGCATTTGGAAACGATTAGAGGTTCGCTGCTGGCCAACCGGCTCGGTGCAGCGTGAACAATGCAGCGCCGCCTCGCGGGCCTGCACGGAAAGGAATGGATCCTTCGCTCCGCGTTTACCAGTAAAACCGGGTGATGGCTGATCCTTCAAAAGCTGACGGCACATCAGATTTATAATCATCCGATCTTCAACGTACATTTAAATGCGAGGGCGGAAACCCTCGCAGACTAAATAAGCGCGTTAGTCACGATTCTCCAGGGCCAGTGATTTAGCGAATGAAAATGTACTCAGATCTCACTTCAAAAGCGGTTTCTGTGGGAGGACCCTCCCTCACCCACTTCCAGCAGGAGGGTCTCAGGCGGGAACCCTCTGAGGGACCCCGGCTTGGTGATGCTCGTGGGTAACAACCAGAACTGAAACTGCTGAGACCTAGACTAAATACTCGACGGTAACGACCGAAACATAATTACTCCTGCAGCTTTTTTAAAAATATATTTTATTGATGTTTTTACAGAGGGGAAGGGAGAGGGATAGAAAGTCAGAAACATCGATGAGAGAGAGACACCGATCAGCTGCCTCCTGCACGCCCCACACTGGAGATGTGCCCGAAAGCAAGGCACATGCCCCTGACCGGAATCGAACCTGGGACCCTTCAGTCCCCAGGCTCTATCCACTGAGCCAAACTGGTCTCGGCTCCTGCAGCTTTTGTATCTGGCTCCTGAGCCACGTCCTCCTGCACATTCGCAGTGGTGCTTCTCATAGACACACACACACAAAGATAGCTGTACTTCTCAGAAGAACGCATACCTGTAAAGGCCTGCTGTGTGTCACATACTCCAAAATGTTTAGTGGACAAAAAAGCCAAAAAATAAAAAAATAAAAAATAAAAAACCCTGACCCCAAACTGTAATGTTCTCTCCACTCAGGCCTGTGGTCCTGTGGCGAGCTGTGAGGACGCTGCCACTTCTGCATACGCACAATATTCCGTGGCAACAGACAATTACTATTAACCAGCATTTCCTAAGCCTCACAGAGAGCAGATAACCCCAAACCACAAGCCGGCGCTTCCCTTACAATTACACTGAGTTTCCAGACCACTGGCTCACCAGTGCCTCTTGAGGGTACCTCTGCGCTCAGGAATGGGAAGGAGACGCCCTAAAAGGCCCCGAAAAGGTCGCCTTTGACTTAAGCTTCTGGGATTCAGTTGTGACATGTCATGCATCTGATCTTCAAACCGAAAGCATCTGTGAATAATGCCAACTTGTAAACAATGAGCGGCGTCTTTGTTTAGACAACACTTCATCATTTCTAAAGGGCTCGCCTGCATTTTTTCTAACGGGGAGCCTCGCGACGGACGGCCTTAAGCGACCCCTGAGGCAACGCTGGAACCAGCGTCGGGTCTTCTTCTGTGACCTGACACGCAGTCTACCAGGGAGGACACACGTGTGGGTGGGAGAAGCATGTGTGTGCTGCTGCTGGGGGTGGAGTGGTCTGTCTCTGGCTTCCAGGCCAACGGGCCTCAAGGCTGTTCAAGTCTTCTGCTTCCTTGCTGACCCTCTACATCAGCGGTTCTCAACCTGTGGGTCTCGACCCCTTTGGGAGTCGAACGACACTTTCACAGGGGTCGCCTAAGACCATCGGAAAACACAGGTATTTACATTATAATTCATAACAATAGCAAAATGACAGTGATGAAGTATGGTTGGGGGTCACCACAGCATGAGGAACTGTACTAAAGGGTCGCGGCATTAGAAAGGTTGAGAACCACTGCTCTACCTGACTGACTGATCTCCTCCTGTGCCTCAGTCATTTTTGAAGTTCTCTCTCTGAGTTCACGGACTTCCTCCGCCTGGTCAAATCTGCTGCTGCGTCCCTCCGGGGAAATCTTTATCCGGGTATTATCATCCTTCCATCCCAGAACGTCTGCTGGGCTATCTCTCTCCATCAATCTTGTCCCTTGGCTGATATTCATTGTGTTCCTGTATCGTTTGATGCTTTTGTCTCGTGTCTGCTTTCTTTCAATCAACGGGGCACCCTCACGAAGGTCATTTTGAATTCTGTATCCGGCTATGGATATGTCTCCCTTTTGTCGGCTTGGTTTCTGGAGGCTGAGTCGTTTGCTTTAAATGTGTCATAATCGGCCATTTCTTTGTACAGTATCTCTTTTTTTTTGTTTGTTTGGGTTTCAGTATCTGAAGCATCAGCCACGCCTCTAGACTTTGTGGTCTGGCTTCATAAGCCAGTTCTTTCTCTACCCCGCCTGGCAGGAGATGCTGAGGACTCTCCGGTCTTGTCTGGGCACGTGTCCCGTCTGGCAGGTGCACGGTGTCTCCTTCTGGAAAGGTTGCTGGCTTCCACTCAGGAGCTCCTGTCTGCAATCCTAGGCCTTCGGCAGCCCCAGGAAATCAGTCCTGGGGCTCCCCCTGGTGCCAGTCTGCGGTACTGCAAAGCCCAATGTATGGTTGGTGTCTCTGCACCTGCCAGTGTGGGCATCTGGCGTTACTGGCTCAGGATCACTCACACCCTATCGCATTGGCTCTGTGAGTCTGATGTTTGCAGGACTGCTTGCCAGGAACCGTAGGGGACCTTTCAAAGATGCTGGAATCATTGTCAGGTCTTCCTTTGGGACCTGACATGTAGTCCATCAGGAAGAACACTCCACAGGCCAGCCTTGCTTCCCTACCCTGTTTCCCCGAAAATAAGACAGTGTCTTCTATTCATGTTTGCTTCCAAAGAGGCGCCAGGTCTTATTTTCGGGGGATGTCTTATTTTTCCACGAAGAAGAATACAGTACACATTTACTGTTGAACAAAAAGAAAGGAAATGTATGACCTGTCGACGGTACGGTAGTCGTTGTCATCACAAACCAGCTCCCTGATGGGCCGCAGCGCAGCCGGAGCTGTTCGGGCAGGGCGAGGTCTCTTTACATCAGGAGTCAGACGCCTGATGGTCGCTTCGGGGGTCTTCTATTCCGGGGAGGCCTTATGATCGGGGCGGTCTTATTTTCAGGGGATGCCTTATATGACAGCGCGAGGCAAAACTGGAAGTAGGTCTGATTTTCGGGGGATGTCTTACTTTGGGGGAAACAGGGCAGGGCGCTTCATCTGAACCATCGAACTCAAGGAATGACGTGAGTGACATTTCTCAGTTCCCCCAAGAGCAATGCAGGATCAGTCCTTTCTAGAAGTGCAGGTGGGAAGCTAACCATTACGGACACGTGGATGCTGTAATGTATGAGGGCAAGGGTCGCCAACCAGGCGTCTGTGGACACTGGTGGTCCGTGAGGTCCGCTGTATTAGGGCATCCCCAGAACGATGTCTGAGAAAGGGTGTCAGACTAACCAGCATTTACAAATGTCCTCTCGTGGTTTTACATATGATTAAAAAATACAACTACTGGGCAAAAGTGTTCCCATTGTGGATGCATATACCAGTACAAGCACCAAGTGAGAATCCTGAGAAACTCTTTCTTTATCTTAGTTCCAAAAGTACACTTCTCAAACCATAACCACTTGAAAGGCAAACCACAACGGAAGCTTTCAGTCACCACCCAAAACCATTTTTTAAACAAGCGTATCTCCAGAATTTCTCATAAATGATATGGTAGCTTTTTACATTTTAAAAAAAAAATCTTACATTTACTTCGTATCAGCTACAAATAATTACCTCACTGACCACAGAATCAACAAGATTTATCAAAGTCAGTATCTGGTCCAAATCCTATCTTCATGAACATGAGTGATCACCTATGATTGAGAATTGCAAATTCATAATGTGGTCTCACGATAATACATTTCTTCCATTCTGTACCTCTCTGGCCATGATCTGTCATTTCTAAAGCCTACTGCCCTAAAGGTGGAGCCACTTGTATCTCCAATATGACAAGAAGGAGAAGACGGGAAAGTTTTGCCCCGTCTCTTTGTACTAACAAATGATTTCGGTGAAGATGCACAAAGCAGGGTGAGATGGTACCCGGTGAGCTGCAGAAACTAATTTAAAACATGTCAGCCAGGCTTTGGAAATACCACCCAGCACCTGCTCATTTCTGCATCCTGTTTGGGTGTGTTTTCCCATCATGCATAGGTACCTCTTTTATTTAAATAACTCAGAAATCAAGCCGCAGGTCTGGGCAAAGGGCATTGCTCTAAAGCAGTGGTTCTCAACCTTTCTAATGCCACAACCCTTTAATACAGTTGTGGTGACCCCCAACCATAAAATTATTTTCATTGCTATTTCATCATTGTAATCTTGCTACTGTTATGAACTGTAATGTAAATATCTGATATGCAGGTTGTATTTTCATTGTTACAAATTGAACATAATTAAAGCATAGTGATTAATCACAAAAACAGTATGTAATTATACATTGTGAAATATTTATTTCTAATTACAAATAAATGAAATTTTTGTCTTGAATCGTGGTGTAGCATGGGTAACAGTCTTCCTATGACAACAGTAAACTACATGGCTACACTTTGCTACACCGAGGAGCGGGCTGTTGGTTCCTAAGACCATGGGAAATAGGTGTTTTCTGATGGTCTTAGGCGACCCCTGTGAAAGGATCGTTCGACCCCCAAAGGGGTCACGACCCACAGGTTGAGAACCACTGCTCTAAAGAGGGATTTAGTTACTACTGACTCTTCAAGGATCTGCATCTAAGTCACGAACCTACTCTCCATCCCAATCCAGCGGCTCACGGGAAGAAGGAGTAAGCCACTCTGCAGCCTCCTGTGAGAAGCGCACGTTTCCAGAAGATAAACACTGCCCTCTCGTTGTCATCCCCCACCCGCTGCTTTTCCTGGGAGACAAAACTCATCACGGCACCGCCCCGTCTTCACCCAGAGATGATCTGTCACCGTTTGCCCGGCCAGGAAATGTGCAGAGAAAAACGGCCTTTTTCTAAGCAATCACTTTCGCTGCGCGAGTGAAAATGGAACACTGGGCAGGCAGCCTGCGAGGGAGACATCCATTTCCATGGCAGGCTCTCCACCGAGGAGCATTGAAATGCAGAGAATGTAGAAAGCCCGTTATTTCTGTCGCTCTTGATGAATTGCAAAGATAGATAAAAATTAAGGGTAAGGGAAAATGACTCCTTGATAGTCTATTTGGTTGCGTCTGTAAGAGTTTTCGTTTATTTCCTAGAATCAGCTTTGGCTAATCAGGCAAAGTCTTTAGAGCAATTTGAAAAACATCTCAGAGTGATCTGGCACATACTTCATGATCATGGGAACATTTTAAGTAAATTAAGTTTGCTTTCTTAACAGAAGAGGAGATAATTGGAATGTCTTTATTTTGCACTTGGAAGCTAAAGGTTTTTTTTATTGCCCTTCATTTTAAAAAATGATGTTTCTCAAGGTCAAGTCGGAAGTGTTGGTTTGCCTTAAAGACATCAGGGACGAGCATAATTTTATAATGGCACCTGAAGAGACCCATATAGTATTCAGGGCTGAATATATACATGTACATACAATCTACACACACACACACACACACACACCAATACTATACATATGCTATATATATTTCCCCCCTCATCTGTGTAAAGAGAAATATGTGCTTTACAGTAATGAATCATCTTGCCTGGCTGGAGTGGCTCAGTTAGTTGAGAGTCATCCCATGTACCAAAAGGTTGCCAGTTCAATTCCCAATCAGGCCACATGCCCAGTAGGGGGAGTGCAGGAGGCAGCCAACCAATGATTCTCTCTCATCACTGATATATCTATCTATCCTCTCCCCTCCGCCCTCTCTAGAAATAAACATATTAAAAATAATAATAATGGATCATCCTTATGTGTTGCTCTGAACATTGTTATCATTTATTGTCACTGAATTCAGACCTTGCTAGCTAACTAATCCTCCCAAACCTTTATGGACTTAGAATAACAGCTGTACTATCTCTCACCTGGAAGCTGATATACAGTAACACTGACCAAGCTCAACAATCAGCACAGAGGTCAGAGACTCAATCGTGTTAAAAAAAAATAAAATAGCCTCAAAATTAAAAAATAAATACTGTTAACAGTGGAAATGTCACCTCCAGGTGTTGTTCTCCTGATAGATTTTTCTTTATACTTTTCATCCCTTTCCAAGTTTCTTATATTGACTCTAAGTTTATAATCAGAAAAAGCTAAAAGTTTTCTTACTCAGAATATAATTACACATAACACAACCCAACCCCCCCAAAACAAGAGGCCTGCATTAAAAGAAAAAAGCCGAAGGAACACCCACCAAGTTACCCACACAGTCGTCCTGGCTGGCGGAAAGAGGGGTGCTTTTGCCTCATCCTTTCCTACACTCTGCCAGGTTTCTCTGTCACCGCGATTCTTCCAAAGCGACAGGCCGACCGGCACCTACCTCACGACGATGAGCATGGCGATGAGGATGGAGCAGATGGGGTCGGCTATCATCAGGCCGAAGTTCTGCATCAGGAGGGCGGACGCGATCACCCCGATGCTCCCCAGCGTGTCCGCCAGAATGTGCAGAAACACCCCTACAGACAGACAGACCGTCAGATCAACACACAGCTGAGCAACGGCCAATGCGAACATTGCCTGACATCATCTTGTTTCCTGTATTAAGTACTACATACTAATCTGGAAAATGGCAAGGATGCAGATTCACTGGTTAGTAAGGAAGCAATAGTACCTTGGGAACTGAAATACTCCTTCCTGTTTCAAATCAGCAAGGCTCAATGTTTCTGATGCAGAATATCATAAATGAGGAAGGAGAGCAAGGCATGGATTTTAAAAATCGTTTGTGCGCATTCATCTCTGGTTAAAAGTGCCCAGAAGCTAACAACTTGTTAGAAGAAAATGTCATTGGCAGAAAGAATCTGTCAAGAAAACGTACGGATAATGGACACAGAGAGCCCCCTGCTGGTCGCTAAAATTACCATTTCAGACGATTACCTATGGACTATTAACTATTAAACCTGACAAACTTATTAATGATCCTGAAGACTTTGTTACCTCAAGTGACATACTGACCTCGAACTTCATATGAAAGTAGAAATTTAAATATTTACATTGGATGTAAATATATTTGAATTTTAATAATTAAATATTAAATTGGTAGGATTCTGTCTTAGAACCTAGATATATTAATGTTTAAGAACTGACACTTGCTGGAAAAACCATTTTAAAATGTCAAGAAGCAAGTTTAATATATGTTGTTTTCCAAAATATTTAATTAGATTATTCAACATTTAGATCTTTAATAGATAAAATGTACTTATGGCAAAACACCGTTCCTTAAAATGTCTCTTAAAATATGTTTTTCGGTGTCCCACAGAATTTAGTAATTGGTTTATGTGTGCCACGAGATGAAAAAGGTTGAAAATCGCTGCCCTATACGACTTCAACCAGACATTGCCAAAAATAGAACATTCTTCAACATCAACTACTTCAGCTGACAAGAAATATCTAATGTGTGAAAAGCATGGTCTTCTTTAGAAATATTTATTTTTCTTGTTTTTTATTCACTGACAATTTTTTAGGTGTAAAATATACATTTGCTTAAACTTGAAAACACTTCCTAATAATTTAAAAGTGGACTATTAACCAGTCCAATCACATCCTAATGCACTCTTGGAAAATACATTTAATTCATCTGCCACCCTGGAATTAATTTCATATCAAGTATTATAGCAAATGTAATTCATCCCTCAGTGCCTATTACTTTTTCATTGTACAAGGTAACAATTTTCAACCTTTTTCATCTCGGGCACCAATTACTAAACCAATTACTAAAATTCTGTGGCACACCAAAATATATATATATATATATATATATATATATATATATATATTTGCCAATCTGACATGAAACAGGTATAATTTTGAATGATTCACACACACAAAAGTGATAGTCACTACCTACCCTTTTTTGCTCCAAAGTGACTTTTAAAAAAATCAGGCACCTATACTTGTATAATAGGATTTCTGGTACCAAGAATCAACCTATCAGACATAACCTTAATATGCAGTTATGCAATATAACTAGCAAGATGCACCTTTATTATACAACCTATATATTTATGGTTCAAAATGGGGCTATTTTGGCTACTGTCATTTTTTTATTTGACCACTTAAAGAAACAGTGAGGAATTGCACGTTTTAAAAATTCTTGCAGCACAATGCTTAAAAATCACTGAGATAGGGTACTGACCTTTATCACAATTCTTAAAAAAAAAAAAGATTTTTTTTTTTACCTTTGTAACAATTCTTTAGGGGGAAAAAAAGAGGCTTTTTTCTAAAATATGTTATGGGAAAATATACTTCATTTCCCTAGGGTATTTCAATAACAAAGAATAGTAAGTGTTGGGGTCACATTAAACTTTAAAATTAAACTGGAGAAAGATACATAGCAAAGTGGATTAGGAGGCCCTAAGCTTCAAAACTCTTAAGTGATATGTGATTGTCAAGTCTTTATATTTCATACTCGGTGTTTTGGGGTCAGAACTGAACACAGCTCTGAACATCAGAAGGAAAAAGAGAAGAATCGCTTAGTTTTTATTTTCCTTTGCAAAGTCCTGGCTGCATCTCACTTGCTGACTTGACCACTGTTTTGTTTTGTTTTTAATATATTTTACTGATTTTTTATAGAGAGGAAGGGAGAGGAATAGAGAGTCAGAAACATCGATGAGAAACATCAATCAGCCGCCTCCTGCATGCCCCCTACTGGAGATGTGCCTGCAATCAAGGTACATGCCCTTGACCGGAATCGAACCTGGGACCCTTCAGTCCGCAGGCCGAGGCTCTATCCACTGAGCCACACCGGTTCCGGCCTGACCACTGGTTTTATTAGCAACACGAAATGCGGCAGAAGCTGGCAGTTCAGCTCCTCCGCTCTCCATGTGTGCGCGTCTGTGCGGAAAAGCCCTGTCCTTCAGCCATCTGCCGGGCTGCCGCAGCCCATCAATGGTGGCACTTAGGAGGCACAACCTGATGTTCACAGCAGCTGTACAGGAGACAATTAGGAGGGCCCATCTCACCTCCCCTCACATTGTGATGATTTGGCAACTAAAAATGAACTCTCGTTATCAAGGCTCATTAATAGCACTGGAGAGATACGCTCCTTATGCACCACTCCCAGCCGTTTCAGCGAACAGACAAGTCTGCACCTTTTGCAAATGGGAAACGAGGGACCGGGAGGCACATTTACGGGCCTGAAACCACCTCCTCGATGTAGAGGAGCGAATGTACAGTGAAATGTCAAAAGCGAGAGCGGCCTCAGAGGCAGGGGAGATAAGACTGGACCACAAGCCACTGAGAAGGTCAAGCTGAAGTCAAGTTCATAAAGGCAGAAAGATGGGCAGCTGGCACTTGGAATCACTGGGACAATGAAGTCTGAATGGGAATTCCGACCAAAGATCGGTTCCCGGCCCCAGACAGGACCTGCCACAGTTCACAGACAGATTGGTTTTCTGGGGCTTGTAAATCTGAGAATACAGTGTTTGACCTGATAGGTGAGCTCCTGTTCAGGTATCACTTTGCCTGTGGCTATAACTGGGGTCTCGCTTTGCATTACATTTTTAAAAATAGAATAGCCGAAACCGGTTTGGCTCAATGGATAGAGCGTCAGCCTGCAGACTGAAGGGTCCCAGGTTCGATTCCGGTCAAGGGCATGTACCTTGGTTGTGGGCACATCTCCAGTGTGGGGGGGTGCAGAAGTCTGCTGATCGATGTCTCTCTCCCATCGATGTTTCTAACTTTCTATCCCTCTCCCTTCCTCTCTGTAAAAAATCAATAAAAATATATTTAAAAATAAAAAAATAAAAATAGAACAGACTTATTTTAGAGCACAGTTTTAGGCTCACAACAAAATTAAGGATAGAGATGTTTACACCTCTGCCCCCACACGTGCACAGCCTCCTCACTGTCCACACTCCCCGCCAGGCCGTACGTTGGTTACAACGGATGACAGGTCATTGTCACCCAAAGGCCACAGTTTACATTGGGGCTCACTCTGGCCATGGAACATCTTTGGGTCTGGATGCACTGCATTTGTAGACTACATTTTCCACGACGTAAATGCACCTGGAATATTATTCTCGGAAAAGTTATTTAATAATCCTGCATCGTTAAATATACGACTAAGATGTCACTACGCTCATGGGGATGGGTAGCATTTATGCTTTTGCAGTATTGTTTCTGAGTATTTTATTCTTCTTATTACATCTGAGAAAACAGCCAACTGGCAATTCAATGAAAAGAATGTCCTTTAGCACTTACATTATAAAGTTGAAAAATGGGAACAAAACTGGTGCTAAAATCTGCCATAGGCTAATAAGTGTTATTCATCCATAAACTGACATATCAGAAAATTCATTAGGAGGGAGCTAACATTCTAAACACAAACACTATGTTACGTATTTCTCTTAAAGGAAAACTATGAAGCCAGCTTCGTAGACCAGAAATGGCCAAGTGGCTTGCCGTACCTTGGAGAATCTGTCTGCTGGGTCCTGCTGTCTGCTTGAAGGAGGGGCCATCTGCGGAGAGGCAATGAGATTATTTCAGAGCATTTCTTCCGTTCCCGACGCAACGTTTGCGACTCAGAGCACCTTTCACGCAAAGGCATCGCGAAGGCTGCGTGACTACACAGCCACGTCAGACCTACAAGATCACGTTTAAAACTTAATAGAGAGAGAGAGAAAAACATGTCATTCTGCTGGGTGGGGGCAAAATACGTAGCCCGCTGCTGGACCTGGGGACATCAACAGTGTGCCTGTCCTCCAAGCCAGCGCCTCCTCCAGGCACCGGATGTGTCTGCAGGCTATTGGCCCAGAGAGAGACAGTCATTGTGACAGCAATCCGGACAGGTGTCTCCGCCGCTCTGACGTCAGAGCTACAGGAGACGACGTAACCCCGCCTGTTCACTCTCTCAGAGTCCTCTGGGTGCCGAGCATGGCTGGCTGCTCACCAAACCCTTTCTCTTTGGTGCTAGTGAACAAAGAAATACAGTGGTACCTTGGGATGCGAGTGCCCTAACATACGAGATTTTTGAGATACCAGCCGTCAAGCGAGCGATTTTTCCTTTGAAATACAAGCAACATTTGATAGGAGTCATCGCGCGGATCGGCCGGCTGCACACGACCCACCAGTTTACTGCGACTTGAGCGTCTCAGAGTTTCCCACACCTCAAGGTTATGGAACGAATTAAACTTGTATCTCGAGGTACCACTGTAGATGGAAAGCATGGCCCACCTGACTTTCCACCTCATTCTCAGGGTTAAGAATCCCCTGGAGGAGCCAAAACAGGTTAGGCTTAGTGGGTAGAGCGTCGGCCTGTGGACTGAAAGGTTCCAGGTTTGATTCCGGTCAAGGGCATGTATCCTGGTTGCGGGCACATCCCCAGTAGGGGGCGTGCAGGAGGCGGCTGATCATTGTCTCTCTCATCGATGTTTCTAACTCTCTATCCCTCTCTCTTCCTCTCTGTAAAAAAATAAAACATATTTAAAAAAAGAATCCCCTGGAGGAAAGAGCCTGGGTCCTGGAACTGCCATGGGGACAGAGCGCCTCCCCTATCCACCCAACACAAGAGCTGCGCCGTGGCTGTTGACGTCACTGAGATGCGAGCATGAGAACAGTAAGCCGCTGGCTCACCTGTCGGGCAGATCCCAGTCACTAGGAAGCTGCCAGCACCTGCCAGCGAGACCATGCCGTCTCCTCAGGGCAAAACGGAACGCAGGCTGGACTGCTATGTGCCCTCAGTCCGCAGGCCAAGGCCTCCCTCACCCAAACCTTCCAGTCCGCAGGCCGACGCTCTATCCACTGAGCCAACCCGGTTTTGGCAGGAAGAAGTTATTTTTAAAACATCATGCTTTTCATTTGCTGAAATGCAATTGTTCCTCCGTCACGGACACTTATTTAAAATAGTGACTTGTTATCATGATCTATTCACTGAAAAAAGCCACATCCACGCCACTGCCCGATACCACGCCAGTTTCACCGCACGCTAAAAAGGAACTGGCGTGGAGCCCGGCTGGCTGGCTAGACAGGAAGCCGGCTACGATGCTGTGACAGGCCCGCTCCCCAGAAAGAGGCCTCTGCGCAGTGCGGGGTGAGGGAGGCCTCGGGCTGCACTCACCGTGGGAGTGGAAGTGGCCGTGGCCATGGCCGTGGTCGTGGCTGTGCGCATGGTCGTGGCCATGTTTCAGCTCTGGGCTATGGCAATGGTCTCCGTGGCCGAGGGCCTGGTCCAGGGCCCCGTTAAAGAGGGAATGGCTGTGTCCGTGGCCTGTGAACGGAATGAGAACAAAGGGTGTGGGAAAAGACGTTAGCTAGCGGCTGCAACAACACTGTCCGCTGGAGAACTCGCTCTCAACCCAGCCTCAAGTTCAGACACATGGACTTGAAAAGTGTTATTGATTCATTACAGTAATACCGAGTTCCTCCCACACAGCACAGGAAGGAAATCAAAGCAGAGATGGACAAACAGATCCGAAAATTCATAGGGAAATTCAACAAGAGATCCAGGATAGCCAAAACAACCCGTAAAATAAAAAAGAGTAAGGCAGAAAAATCACAGATTGCGATTTTAAACCCTAGTCAGGAAGTCCAGAAACAAACTCTCACATTGACGGTCCACTGATTGCTAGCAAGGATGACAATTCGGTGGGGAAAAGAAATCATCTTTTTAGCGGATGGCTAAACTGAGACAGTTTGTTATCTACACGGAAGAAAATACTGCACCCACACCTCCACCGCACACAAAAATGGACTCAAAATGGGTCAGACTTAACTGCGGTCTTCAATGGACACTTTTAACTCCAAAATGTGAGGATGCGTCCTAAGAAAGTCTACGCAGGCAGTCACTAATTTTAAATTAACTGAAGGAGGACAACGTTATCATGCGACAGACGCAGGCACATCCTCCGGCTGGTGAAGCAGTTCGATCAGAAACGCAGCCAGCCATCAGCCCCGGGGCAAGCTCTGCCTGTGCCCTCACTCCGCAGTGCTCCTCGCCGTGCCCGCTGCCCAGGCCCGCTGAGGGCATGGGGTCCACGTCCCGCGCAACTTCTTGCCAAGATTCTGATGCCAACGCTCTGGGATGAAACCTGGCATCAGCGTTTTTTAAAAAGCTACCCAGGTGATTGTGCAGCAAGGGTATGAGCTAAAAGTGTTTCCCATCAACACAGCGCTAGCCGTCCTAAGTATGCAATGAGACCAGCAGGATTGAGAGTTCTCATTTTTAACAGAGCCAAAAACTTTCAACTACCTGACAATGGGCCGCATGAAAATATTTACCATATTTTCCAGCGTATAACACAACTTTTTAGCCCAGGGAAAACGTCTCAAAAATCGGGTGTCATCTTATAGGGCGAGTATATCCCAAATTCTATATTTTAACTGGAAAAGTTGGGGGTTGTCTTATACGCCGGAAAATACAGTACGTTAAAATGCCTAAGACAATGTAATAAGTTGTGTCAATATTTCACAATTAAATGCAGACAGTGAATTTCCTGGTCAAAATTCCAACAAGATTTTTCATGAAACTTGACAAGCTGATAAAAAGATTTAAAAAATAAATAAATAAAATAGACTACAATAAGGAAGACAGACCCAAAAAGCCTGCAAAACCAGAGACAGGACATCCTTTAGGAGGCAGGAAACTGGGGAGCCCACACTCTGGAGTCTCGTATGGCTGTTCAGGACAGAGGGTGGCGAAGACAGGATCAGAAGGACAGAGGACGGTGAGCTTCACCCCACATGCACTGTGATGTTCTAGTAACTAGGCTTGTCTGGCAGTTCTGATCTTTGTTTGTCCGTGTTATACAAATGGTGTCATCAGTGACACAGGTCTGGAAGGGTCCACCCCCAAATCGGAGCAGGTGGAACGGATCATGCTAGCGTCCCGTGAGGGGCAGGGAGAGGGGGCAGTGGTGGCTCAGGAAGACACTGATAGGAGTAATGCCTATTACCATGACTTTGTTAGTACAAGTCCAAGTCTAACTTCGAGAACGCCCAGGTCTCAGAAGAGAGTGGCGGAGACAGACACCGGGAAGTGAGGACACCCGGGGCCGGCCGTCGTACCGGAGGAGCCGTGCGCGTGCCCGTGGCCTCCGTGCTGGAACACAAATATCCCCGCCAGGTTCACGGCGAAGCCGAGGATGGACACCAGCAGCAGGCGCTCGTGGTGCACGTCGGGGGGCGCCAGCGCTCTCTGCAAGACACAAGGCGGGTTCAGAGGGTGACTTCCCGGGCGTCTGCTGGTGGGAACAAAAGCTGCTTTAAAAAGGTTCCGTTCTTTTCAGAATGGAAATCACTCCAGAAATATCTGCCTGCACCGTATATGGGAATAAAACCAGTGTTCCCCACACTGCAGGAAAGGCAACTATCACTGTTTGTTTGTTTTTTTTAAATATATTTTATTGATTTGTTACAGAGAGGAAGGGAGAGGGACAGAGAGCGAGAAACATCGATGAGAGAGAAACATCGATCAGCCACCTCCTGCACATTCCCTACTGGGGATGTGCCCGCAACCAAGGTACGTGTCCTTGGCCAGAATCCAACCCGGGACCCTTGAGTCCGCAGGCCGACATTCTAGCCACAGAACCAAACCGGTTAGAGCCATCACTGTTTTTAAAAACAAATATTTGAGCCAAAACTGGTTTGGCTCAGTGGATAGAGCACCAGCCTGCAGACTGAAGGGTCCCAGGTTCTATTCTGGTGGCGGGCACATCCCCAGTGGAGGGCCTGCAGGAGGCGGCTGATCAATGTCTCTCTCTCATCGATGCTTCTGACTCTGTCCTTCTCCCTTCCTGTCTGTAAAAAACCAATAAAATATAGTAAAAAACAAACAAACAAACCAATATTTGAAAGCATAACCATTTGGCCTGAAGCCCATCCTTCCATGGTACTTTAGAGCATTGCCGTTCATTTCAAGGTCATGCCCCTTCAAATCTTGTTTCCAGGGACCAAATAGGAAGCTCCCCCCTCCACTCCCGGTGCCCCCCCCACCCCCCCAGAACTCAGGTTCTCTCTCTTAAGCACCCTCCCAGCAGGCCTTCACTCTCCAGGGTCAACACTTCAGTCGCACCTGCAAAGCACGGTTATTTGCTTTCCAGGTCAAGGCGTTGCACCTCTACTTAATTTTCCCCCAGTTTTGCAAGCTCCTCCTGGAACCCGAGCCGCCCTCAACACTTCCTAATGGCGTGAACAACAGCTCTACTGCATGTACATTTAGCGAATAAACATCCTCCTTGCATATACAATCTACTGACTCTAATCATCGTCTACTATACCTCAACTCCTTCTGAGAAAATAAAGAAGGCAGTGAAGATCAAAAACAGCCCATTGACAAAGCCAGCCAGCACCTCCGCTCTGACATACCTGAAGAGCAAAGCAAACAAGCGATTACTGAGTGATTTCTTGCAGAGCAAACAGTAAATCACGCATGTGCGATGACCCTAGGCCACTTTATACGGTTGTAAGTGGCCAGCAAAGCCCCGTGTGTACAGTGCAGTGTGTTTTATGGTACATTTATTACAAAAACAAGAACATGAATTTCAATGGTATGAATGATGTTGGCTAGCAGGAAATACATAGATTTCCTCGCAGCAGTCAGAGACCTTGGAGTAAGGAGGTGTAGAAAGACCCAGAAATGTGAACCTCAAGTTGTCGCTGGAGCAGGAAGAGCAGGACTAAACAGACAAAGAAGAATCCAAAGAGAAAAAGGGGGAGAAGAGAGCCTGAAAAGGGGGGTTTTGTGACTTATTAATCCCTTCTCTCCTAGGAACGCCTTAGGCCCTCAGCTTTGGGCTGTTCAGCTTTCAAATCTTTAGAAAGTGGAGCTTTGATCGGAAGGAAAATAAAGTTATCTCTCAAGTATTCCTGAAACCACTTGGGATTTCTATTCCTCTTTTTTTCTAAGATTAAGACACGCAGCACAAACGTTGACCCATTTTTAGAATCAATCCTGGCTTCGCGTCATTCTAACTGAACTAGTTCTTAAAATTCTGCCCCTTTCCCCACGAACTCCCGATGCCTCCTGCCTCCTGCCCGGGGAAGGCGGTGGGGAACGGGTTTCTTTCTCCAAGAGGCAGCTCTGGCTTAAAGTCGTTAGGAACAACTTGAACTTGGCAGCTTCACTTGTTCAAACGCTCTTCAAAGGGCGCTCACAGCAGTCGCTCACTCTGGTCCTTAAACCATATAATAATAGGAGCATCAAGAATGCACTTTCTGTAGCTTTAACGACCCAAATGGACTTAAGATCTCATGTTCTCTCTGAGCATCAGCCTTTTTGGAGCTCTGGATAGAGTGATCTCCTACTCCATTCTACAACAGTCTAGTGGGTGTTTCTTGTCTCACTTTCTATAATTTTACGAGGAACCCCAATACTTTGGTTACACCCCGAATCAGCAAGCGCTGCCGTGGACTTCATCCTTCAGCGCTTGTGCAGTAAACGTGCAGTTACTGTTTTTACAGAATCGCTTCTCCATCAGACCCCAGGTTCCCCCAGGCAGGTGCTACACCTTCCTCCTCTTTCCATCACTGAGGAGCAAACAGTGGCCCCCAAACATCTGAAGAGAACAGAGGGTGTGCGAGAAGCAGAGCCTGCTTGCTCCAGAGCAAAGGCAAAGCTGGGCAGAAGGAGGAGTGGTGAGGGAGCAGGAGTCAGAGCATGCTGGAGGAGGGTGGATGGAGGAGGTGGTGAGGGAGCAGGAGAAGGAGCAGTGCTGGAGACGGGTGGATGGAGGAGGTGGTGAGAGAGCAGGAGTCAGAGCATGCTGGAGGAGAGTGGATGGAGGAGGTGGTGAGGGAGCAGGAGAAGGAGCGGTGCTGGAGGACGGAGGTTGGAGCAGGGGAGGGAGAAGATGGAGGAGGGTAGATGGAAAAGGGGAGGGAGAGAATGGAGGAGGGTAGAAGGAAAACGGGAGGGAGAGGATGGAGGTCCTGTACCATCACCAGGGAGGGAATCTGTGAAAGAAGGAAGGACAGACTGCAAAAGCCAGAGCAAAAGAGGCTGGACAGGAGACTGAGGGAGGAGAGGGAGCAGAGAAAAGAACTGGGGAGGGAGAGGATGGAGGAGAGTAAGAAAAGCATGTGAGGGGGAGAGAAATGAGGGAACACAGGCCCTGTAACCGGAAAGGAAGAAGAACAGGAGCAGCAGATGGGAGAGAACGAGTCTGAGGATGCAAAGAGTGAGAGGCCGGAGAGAAGGGGAAGGGCAGTGAAGAAAGGGGAGGCTGCGGGGTTTGGGGGGACAAGGAAGGAGTGAGGGAGGAAGCAGGCAGAGGGGCAGAGAAAGCGGGCAGGGGAGAGGAAGAGGCTAGTGGCTCTCACCACCTTATCCCTGGATGTGATTACACTGCAGAATGTCCCGTGAGCTAAAAACAAAAACACACAGCCATGCGGGCAGCGTCCGCCCAATAAAGGGAGGGAGCACCCTGCTTCCACAGAGGCGAAAAGCCAGCTCTGCCCCTCAGGGCCCCAGGCGGGGGAGGCCTGGCCCTCCGGTGTGAAAACACCCCCCACCTGTCTGCGTCACTCTCCACACTCAGCAAGAGGGGAAGGATTTTACGTACAAGTGGAGCTGAAGACGTTGTGTGATATAAAGCCATACTGGAAAAGAATGATTTTAAATACACCAACAGCAAAACAGCCTCCTCAAAACAAAGACACGTGATCATTTGCATAGACTAAAACTTTTTCTGTTTCATCTGCTTCAAAAAACGAGGTTAGCTGTTAAGAAATTCCCTTACCTAGTAACAGTCACCTACAATTTTGGGAAACATCAAAATGCACTACTCCTAAGCAAAAAAAAAAAGAAAGAAAGAAAGAAAGAAAAGGAATAAAGAAGAAGAAGGAGAAGTAAACATTGCAGATGACAGGGACACAGTGCTCAGAACCAGGCGCCACTGCCCCATGCGGACAGGACGGTGGTCGCCTGTGGGAAGGAACCAGGAGGAGACGAGAGAGATGCAAAGGGTTCGAGTCCCACAAGTGTGTCGGAT
Source organism: Lasiurus borealis (assembly GCA_004026805.1). Lineage (NCBI taxonomy): Eukaryota > Metazoa > Chordata > Mammalia > Chiroptera > Vespertilionidae > Lasiurus > Lasiurus borealis. Next base: position 3,474 of record PVJN01020720.1, on the reverse strand, counting down.
CAGTGAAAACCCTTTGAGCTCGGGATGTGTGCAAAATTTTTCTGTTTCTTACGCATCAACAGAAAGGAGTTTAAAAAGTCTTACCCATAAGAGAAAGCATCATTATCTCTCCATTTCGAAATAACAGACGCTGCCAGCCCCGCCAAAATGGCAGTGCTATCGAAAAACATGTGAAAAGAGTCGGAAATCAGCCCTAAGCTGGAAAAGAACAGACATGGTGGCGTGTTAGAATGGGAACCACACAGGAGGCCTCCTCCTCTCAACAGCTATGCGTCAGCTCTGCTCTCCGGGAAGGAACCTTCCAGAAAGGCAGCAGTGACATCCGGTAAGGAAGAAAAGGAGAGGGTAAGGAGTCTCAGAAGACTCCTCCTTTAACAGCGCTTCCATTCTGGTGGCCAGTGGAAAGGCAAGGGGCCCGTAATGTGGGGAAACTACCGTCTTTTCCGGCGTATAAGACGACCCCCAACTTTTCCAGTTAAAATACAGAATTTGGGATATTCCCGCCCCGTAAGATGACTGGGCGTATAAGACAACCCCAAACTTTTCCAGTTAAAACATAGAGTTTGGGATATTCCTGCTCCATAAGATGACTGGGCGTATAAGACAACCCCCAACTTTTCCAGTTAAAATACAGAATTTGGGATATTCCCGCCCTATAAGATGACACCGGGCATATAAGACGACCCCCGACCTTTGAGAAGATTATCCTGGGTTAAAGAGTCGTCTTATATGCCGGAAAATACGGTACATAAAAAGGTTATCTGTTCTTCCACTGAGGACACAGACTCACCCTCAAAAACATAAACCAACTGTGATTAAGTCTTCACTTGAAAACGAAGGCTCTGCCCAAGAACCAGAAGGTTGCAACAAGACCAACTGCTTCTAAAAACCTTTATTGGTGAAGAGCGAGTATAGTTTATTCATCTTTCTTCCACGATAGAATAAAGTTTGACATTGCATGCTCACAACATCTTGAGACTGACTTGTTACAGGATGCAAATGAACACAGATATTACAAGGACCACGTTCCCGTGAGAAATGGACTCTAGGAACTTAAAATTCTAGTGGAACCTTCAGAAACAGAGATCATCCTGTCACGTAGAGAATCTGTTGACACGTCCACAAAGGGAACTGAAAGTTGGGGTATCTAAAGAAGACGTAGAGAGTCAGATTGCGAAAAGGCCCACGCATTTTCTAAATCTGCCAGCGCTTCAATGGGAACTACATGTGTACCCCCAGTCCATCGATAAAAATGAATAATGGGGAACAGGTGGTCTTGGATGTGAGGGTGAACAGGAAGATGAATACCGGCTACCTGAGCTAGCTTTAACAGACACTGGGTCAGCGCTAGACTCCAAATCTAGAATGTACCTGGTCAATCTGGAGAAGCGAGCCTTAGGTCAGGAGAACTAGTCACGGACCACTCATGATTTCCTTATGCACCGGTGACTTGTGACAACAGCTTGGAAATCAAAGGTTTTAATAACTTCCTCAATAGGTCTCTACAGACCAAAAGAATTACTGTCTCAAATAACTGGCCATGAAAGCGGCAGTGGATTCGAATATGAATCCACTGAACAAGGCATTTCACGTAGCAATTTGAGCAAGGGTAGGCCACCGTAAAATACAATGTGTTGTTAATATAAAGTAACTATGGCAAAACTCTACACATATAAACCAAGGTAGTCTTGATACAGTCAGCACATACGTCACACTATGGCATAACTTAGGAAGAGTCAAGGATATAAATATTGTAACTTTACAATAAGTTATGATTTCCAATACAAGACAGTACAGTTGGACCCTTGAATAACAGGAAGGTTAAGGGAACCCACCTCCTGGGCAGTTAAAAATTGTGTATAACTTTTGACTCCCAAAAGCTTAACTGCTAATAGCCTACTATTCACAGGAAGCCTTACCAGTAACAGTCCATGAACACATATGTTATATGTATTATAGACTGGATTACTTCCATAAAGTCGGCTGGAGCAAAGAGACAATATTATTAAGGAAATCATAAGAGAAAATACATTTATAGTACTGCACATATTTGTTGAAAACCATCTGTATGTAAGTGGGCCTGCAGAGTTTAAACCTGTGTTGTTCAAGGGTCAACTAGACAGCACTTTTAACATGTACAATTCATGGAAGGGGGGTAACAACGTATATATGATTCCCAGAGGATTCAACATGGTCATGACATATACTGACATGTGACCATGTTTCCATATGCAGTCAATATCCAAGTAATCCAACGATAACCTTCGTAATTTGCTGAGCATGACTGACAGAACTGCATTCATATTGGCACTGAGAAGTAGTCCGCTTTGCATATAAAAGTATACGGGTCACCAAAACTGGTGATATCACCATCTAATGTCATTGCTCAATTTCAACAGTGATAAAGCTCAAGGTCAGCAACTGTCTGTGAAAATGGCCCTTGGGGAACAGAGACTCTGTCTGTTTAGTGAACAGAACAGGAAGCATAGATGGCCTAGGCTCTTAATCCCCGGCCCGAGAGCTACGTCGAGGAACCAAGACCATGCTGAAGTCTTATTTATCTAGGAGCCTGAGTGTTGGCTTTCATCAGAATCTCACACGGACCTGAGACCCAAAGACCGATCCCTAACACCCGGAAGTGCGACGACGATGACGATGATATGGCTGAACAATCTGATAAGACCCTTTACATTACTCAACAGCAAACAAACCAGAGAGTCGTGTGTTTCACTTCCAGGGTTCCACGGGGCATACCTCTCCCCCAAAGCAGCTAAAACACAAACCACCGAAACAAAAGTACCGCCAGACACACCACGAGATGTCTGAGGACACTTCCATGCAGATTCCCTGCTGCAGGCAAGACCCGAGGGAAACCCCGAGAGACAGTTCCAGCATCAGAGCCGAGAGAGAGAAGCGAATGCAAGAGCTGACACACATCTGTCCAGATGTTCCCCTGCATAAACCTCTCCCACCCCCCTTCCAAGGCCTCACGCCACAAAGCCAGGGACAGTATTCCCTCTCAGGATCTTCAGGATGAAATCCCCATGCCACTCCCCCCACCGACAGGCAAGGACACTCCCCTCCTGGGGAGACAGGAAGCGGGTTTCTCCCAATTCCCAGAAAGTTGGACAAAGAGTCTAAGGCCTGGGGGGAAAGACTCTCTCCATCTGCCCCAAATGAGGAGGGGGCTTGTCACTCCTGTTGGACAAAGTGGGGGCAGGCGGGGGGCGATGGGGATTGGGGAGGGGGGGACCTAGATCCTCAGAAGTGCTGCACGCCGTGGGCCCCCATGTCAAGAAGACGCCACGCCAGGCAGGTGTGGACCAAGGAGGAAGCACCTGGGCAGCAGCGGCCACCGCACCGGCCGGACCTGGCTGGCCCTTCCCCGGCCCGACTCGCTGCTACGTGGCATTCAGCAAACAAGAGCCCGGTCTCCGCCACCCCCCCCCCACCTCCCGGGCCGGCTTCCGCCCC
>PVJN01020719.1:0-35621 GCA_004026805.1 Lasiurus borealis | reverse complement strand
AGAGTTCATATTATCGTTACTTAATTCTGAAGTTTATTTTCATCCCTATTCAAATGGTTTCTCCCAGGTTATATTTTCCTTTACATACAATTCACTTTGTTGAGTCAACAAAAATGAATAGGATCTAAAATTCTGCTTGTACTGGAATTTTTGAATACCCAGAGTACATATTTTCTGTTGCAAATATACATTTTTTTCTGTTGCAAATATTTTGGTTCTTGGTTATATCCAATTCAGAATTGAATTATACACTGTCTTATATCCTATTATTATTTCAAATAAGACTACAAATTCCTAGAGGAGAGCAGCCCTATCATGGCTCTGGGCATGTGGCCAGGACTAATAATATTTGCTGAATGGAATTGAAATTATGGCCGACCCTTCTAACTCCCTAATGGGAAGCATTAGAGCTATCGTTCAGCAGGAGATCAGAGTGAAGCAGACTTGGCTGAGAGACCTGGTTCTACCACCAATTTTGGGCAGGTTATAGAAACCAACTACGCCCTATTGCCCTCATTAGAAAATGGGGATGTTAATGGCCAGCTCTCTGAGCCCTTTTAAGAATTAAATGAGAAGCCTGGTACGTAGGGAGAATGCAATAAATGTTGGGTCTTATTACTTCCAAGTCCACTTTCTTGGATCTTCCCAGAGGCCCTTCTGCCTTCCCCTATATGAATGTGATGTTTCTTTGCACTGTTACAAACTGAAAGGTCAAAGTTCCAGAGCCAATTATTCATGGAACATCTACAGAGAGCCTTGTATTTGCTGAGAATAATTGAATAAGTATTTGCAATAGTGCTGGCATATAAGAGAGAGTGTTTATTATTTTCTTTCTCAATTTTATTTAATTTTATTTCCTGTTAATGTTGGTTAGTAATTAGTGATAGTTTCAAATCAGATATTTCTTTGAATAATCAGATATCACTTTTACAAAGGTATGATAAATTAATTACTGCTGCAGGAAAGTATTTTGTTATTTTTTAGGGAGGGAGAGAGAGCAAGTGAGAGAAACATTCATATGAAAAGGATATATTAATTGGTTGCTTCCTGTACACACCCCAACTGGGATTGAACTCGAAACCTAGGTATGTGCCCTGACCGAGAATTGAATCCTGGACTTTGGTGCATAGGATGATGCTCTAACTACTTAGCCACACCAGCCATATATGAAAAGCATATTTTTTAAAAGGACACAGAATAGGAGTCAACTGCTGCATATAGTTCTCTAAGCTGGGTGTGTTAAATATTATCTGTATTTATCAGAGAGATAAACTTAGCCTCAGTTTTGAGAGATAAAATGGAATTCAATTAGATGATCCCTTCAGGCTAATAATGAGCAAACTGAAAATTAGAGCACCTACTATTTATAACCAAAATCACAAGAAATAACTGGAATGCTCGATGCATAGCATCGACACAGTGAATTTTATAAAGCAAATTTTCTTCTGCTGAGAATTTCAGAGTATTAAAAAAAAAGGTCAGCTTATTTCTCTCATTACATAATTATGACAAAGAGAAAATCATCCTCTTGCAAACTTCTCAGGTTCCTCACTGCAGTGGTTTTATTCTTTGAGCAGAAATATAATTTACCAGTAAGATGAATCGCATTCTCTGGTTCTTTACATTGTTTTCTGTATCTTCCAATTTATCTACAGGGTTCACATAGAATTTTTAGGATTAGGAAAGTTTTTTCAGTTGTTATTTTTATTTCTCATTGAAAAACAAAGAGTGGCACCAGGCCAGCATGCTCCGTGGATGAACGTTGTTCTGTGAATGAGGAGGTCATGGTTTGAGTCCTGGTAAGAGCACGTACCCATTGTGGGGCCTGCAGGAGGCAGCCAATCAAAGATTCTCTCTCATCATTGATATTTCTATCTTTTTCTCACTTTCCCTTCCTCTCTGAAATCAATACGAATATATTTAAAAAATAAAAATAAGTTAATTAAAAATTAAAATGATGGTGTGGGGCAAGGGACATGCCACCTTCACAAGGCTAGTCTAAGAATGTGTTGTGGGGGGGAATTCACAGTTGCTGGGAGGTGATCCCAACCAAGGATGTTGAATCCCAAGCCTGGGAATGTGGACAATTGGCCAACAAAAATGTGTAAGTGACTATACCTGCCTCATCCTAGTAAGAACTGTGTGGCTAGTATAGCATTTCAGAGCATTATGTGTTGCTATGATTCTCAGTCTGAAGATTACTGCCTAGCACATAGTAAACGCTCAGTAAATAGGTGTCAAATAAATGACTGTATTGCTAAGAGGGAACAGCAATCACTGTACCTCAAATCAGGGAAAATCGGGGTCACTTCCTGCCTGAGAAGTCAGAAGAGGGTTTTTCTCTCTGAAACTATAATTGCTGAATATTAAGTAGGAATCACCATGAAGCAGGAACATTGATGTACATGATAATCAGAGGTAACTTAAAATAGTAATAAGTTCTCATTGTGCTTTCTCTTATCACAAAAGTACTGTAGAAAATAGAAATACAGATAAGGAAAGAGAAGAAAAAATTTAAAACCACTGTTATGATATAGGTATGTACTCTTTCAGATGATATTCTATGCATATGTATATACTTGAAATTTTTTTTAAAAAATTGAAATAGTACCTTTTTGTAACTTTTACTTATATCACCAGATATTTCTCTGACACACATTATTTTTAATGACAATATAGTATGACACCAGATGGACACTAATTCACCTACATCCCTGTTGCACTTAAGGGTGTACCATATTCTTTTTCTTTCTTTTTTTAATGATTTATTTTTTATTGGTTTCAGAGAGTAAAAAGAGGAAGAGAGTGAGAGAAACATCAAGGATGAGAGAAAATCACTGATTGGCTTGCCAACTGCACCCCCACACTGGAGATCTAGCCCACAACCCCGGCAATATCCCTGACTGGGAATCAAACCATGACCTTCTGCTTCATAGGTCAACACTCAACCTTGAGTCACATTGGCTGGGCCATTATTACTATTATTATTATTATTATTATTATTATTATTATTATTTTTCTGTTAGGAATAATGCTGCAATGAACTTGGGCTACACCATTACAATAAAATATTTAATAGATTAAAGTGATATCTCAACTATGGAGAACTTGCCCTAAGGTACTTTTCCTGGAGTGGCAGTGGCACCTACACTATTCACTGGGGAGAAGAGGGAGGAGCAAGTATGCCCAGTGCAGGGATAACTGACCCAGGTGAGGGACTACACCTAGACCTGCTCTAACTGCTACTAGCTGTGTTCTAACACTCTGTGTTCCTGGGGCCTGGGCAACAGCTGATACATTGTTATCAGAAAACCAAATTCATATCTTGAAGTTGAAAGGAACTTAAGAAATCATTAATTGTTATATCTTTAATTGTTTCTTGGGGAGAGATTTGTGGAGAGATTAAAACATTTTTGCCCAAGACTAGAATTTAGATCCCCTCAGCTCATAAAACTGCTAGGTTTCTGTAATCACATAGGAATTTAATACTCTTATCATTGAAGACTCTGGGTAAAAGGGACTTTGGACCAAGACTAACAACAATAGGGGCAGATTTGCTACATTCTAAGCTCCAGTGTAGCTAAACCAACTATGCAGGACTTTCAAAGGAATGATCCCAACTGTTTCTACAACCTTTCCTAGTAGCCAAAGAACACAATCAAAGCCTTGAAAACATCATGTTAAGTGAAAGAAGCCAGACACAAAGGCCACATGTTGTAAGATTCCATTTCTATGAAATATTCAGAATAGGTAAATCCATAGTGACAGAAAGTAGGTTAGTGGTTGCTAGGGGCTGAGGAGAGGTGGGGAATGGGAGAGACTGCTTAATGAGTACAGGGCTTCTTTTGGGGTGATGAAATTATTCTGGAAGTAGACAGTGGTAATGCACAATGTGAGTACTAGTATATTACAATTTCTGAGTAATATACCTTATTAAAATGATCAAATGGTGAATTTTATCTCAACTACATTTTTTTAAAGGAACTTATTAATGAAGTCTTTGGGGAGGACATGTAGGTCTTGCACGCCTCCCCTAAGAATCCCCCATCTCCCCTGCCCCACCACCCCACCTCCGCCCCAGATCCTCCATTTCTAGTGTGTGAAGCTTCCAGAGAATGAAGCCACAAGTTGCCACATGCCTTCCGGAGTTCAAACAGCATAGGGGCTGGAGCTCAAATCTCCACACAGTGAGACACACTGGGTGAGAGATGGTTCTACCATAAATCATAGTAAGTCAACTGGAGCAGGCTGTTGCAGGAGCAGAGTGGGCAAAGGTGTGTTTCCTATGGGCCAAGACTCCTGTCACATTGTAAAAACCCTGCCAAGAGTGCCGTCCTGCGGGGAGAGCACCTCAACAGAGAGCTCTGTGTGCAACAGTTGGCTCCTGCAGGGCCAGAGAGCACGGTGAGCACTGTTTCGGAAGAAAACCAATGTACCCCCAGGTTAAAAAAGAGACAACGTTAGACATCTGCTCGTGTCCCAACTACACCTCAGTAGAGGATGCATCCTATAGTCAAGTGAGATATGGCATATGAAAGGCCCTCATAGGGTAGAAAGTGCTATTGAAGTGTTCATTATTAGTAAAAAATAACTCAGAATAACTAGAATGGCTAAGCTAGTGCTGTAACAATTTCTTGTTTCATATCTCTAACTTAACTTTATTACGGCAACTTGAGAAATTCTGGAAATTATATGGCCAGCAGAACACCAGAGGCTTCATCTACTCAAATTTCTACTCCCAGGTAGGAGTTACTTCCAAACCCAGCCAGACATTCCCATGACCACTCCCACCTCAACACACTAGATTCATAATCATGTCAAATGTCAATCCACTTTCTACTATCTGTTGAGTCATTATTGAATGGTCAAAAATACCAACTGACTGTGCCATGGGGGAAAGGCCAGAGGAATACTCATCTGTCCTATTTTAAACTCTTGAGAAGCAACTCAACCAACTCAACCCATTCTAGGATGGGACCTCCCTATAAAAAATGTCTCTCTTCTGTGTAATCGAAATCCATCACATGGACCCTCAAGCTAAATCAGTCTCATTCCATTTCAAATAATTTGGAACACAGTTACTATATGGGCTACAGGATTATACAATGAAATAATGCATGTAAAACAGAGCTCAGTCTCTGAGACATTATTATGGTCCAATACATATTTACTATTACCATCATTATATACTAGGACTTTTTCAGCACAAGTGACACAAACACATTCAAATTAATTTAAGCCAAAGGAGAAAAAAAAAGGAAATGAATAGAGAATGTAATTCATAAGGAAGTATAACATGCAGAGGCCTTTAGGCACTACTGGATCCAGGCCTCAAATAATATTTGCAAGGCTCCTGTTTCCTTCGCTCTTCCATCCCTCTTTCACACAAGCTTTTGATGTACAGACCAGCAGACTCAGGTGGGGGAAAGCTTTGAATAAGTTCCCCATTTGTGAATTCATTCATTCATTAAAAAATTTGAATGCCAAGCAGGAGTCAAGCAGGATTCTAGGAGCTAAGAAAAGAGCAGTGACTGACAAAATTTCTGCCTTTGTGGAATTTACCTTCCAGTTGAAAGAGTGGACCAGGTAGAAGAAGGTGAAGGGATGCTAGAAAGATAAAAAGGCATCCTCCAAAAATAAGGCCAGACCTTATGCCATTAAGGTCAACTCTTAGCTTTCTCTTTCCCACCTATGTGAACCCACCCTTTCCCCTTGACAAATGTGCAGAATCCCCCAAATCAGGTATTCAACTAGAGAAATAAACATGTCTGTAGATTTTCAGTGCAGTTATTTATACTGTGTGTCTTTGCATACTGTTTCTGTGATGTGCCTGCAGCTATAATAACATAACCTTCTGTTTCCATTTTGAAAGTCATTCTTTTTAGATGATTTTTTGTATGAAATACAGGTTTTTCTTCCACCTTCATGGTTTCCTTTGAATAGGATAGTTACTTAGTAAAACACTGCAAATCCTGGTTTATTTATTAGTCATTTAAAAAAGGATTCCTCTGAGTAATTTTAATTCTATTTCTCTGTGTTAACCATTCTCACTGTAAAAATGAAGGCTTAGAGATCAAGTTTTCTGAGAACCCCAGAAAGTGTTGCATGACTTTAGGAAAAAAAAAAAAATCGCAACCTCTGCCTTTCCCCTGGGAGCTCCCAGTAAGGAATGCTCTCTTGAAACATTTCAGGCTGTAATCTTTTTAAGGCAAAACTCAACTTTTCAAAAAACTGAAACTCATCTGAATCAAGCTGCTCTCACTTGGAGAATCTTGATTTACTAGTGCCATTTCAGATTCATTACACAAACAGGCTCAAGCCACAAATGCACCCAGTTCTCTTTAAAATATGGCACTGGAGCTCTGTGCTTCCACGTGAATCTATTCATGAACAACACAGGGACTAACTCTCAATAAACTGAGGCTGCTCAAATGTGTGGGGGAGGAGAGGGAGAGCTGCTTGTCCTTGTCATCATTCTTATTTTTTTAAAATAATATTACAAGTTGTATACCCTGCCCCCAATTGTTTTCTCAGTTGCTCCTCTTTTCAGTCTTCCGTTTTGGTATCTCTTGTCTGGGCAGTAATTTATTTATTATTTAATTCATTTAATCGGAATGAAACAGACAAATGGGCCATTTAGCTTGGTGAAATTCCATCGATAAAAACTGATCTTGGAATTAAACAGAAAATGGATTTTTTTTTACTCTAAAAGCTCAGCAGCCCCCCGCCCTCCCTCTCAGATTTGTCCACCCCACCCCCTGTTTGTTTGTCTGTCTGTCTGTCTGTCTATCCGGGCTAGCACCTTTCCTTGCCTGCTGGACCCAAGCAAGCCTGAGCGGGCACCCCTGTCCCCCGCTGCGTCTCCGAAGGGATGAAGAATCTCCGAGCCGTCACTCCTGGATCGGTCCCTGGGCCGGATATATTTTAAAGCTTAATACCCTTATCTTTGCCTTCCAGCCGGAAGGTCGGCTCCCTGCGCCCCTCCTTCGCGATCTGGGCACCACCCCTGATGCGACTTCCCGAGTTAGGAAAGGGACAGAACTTTTCCAGGGAGGCGCGCAGTGTCCCCGCTCAGCCTCCCCAGTTCCAAAGGGAACATGCCCGTGTCCCTACCCGCCAGCTCCCCAAACGGGGGCGGAGATGAGGGCGGCTGCAGTGTTTATTTTGCAAACCTTTACCCACCAGCCGCGGGTAGCGCCCTGGAAGCCCGCTCAGCCCGTCCCCAGGGAAAGACCCAAGAGGGCAGGGAGCTCAGGGGACCAAGTGGGGTCTTCCAGGGAGCGACCTTCCCCTCTCGCACTGGGCACGTCCCTCTCATCTCCCCACACCCCCCAACAACACCCCCCGCTTCTGCAGAGGACAAACGGACGCAATGGGCGGGAGTGGGTGAGCGCGTCCTCACCCGGGGACTCCGGCCCTCGCCCCGCCCGCGCGCCCGCGCGCCCGCGGGCTCCCCGCCACCGCCGCCGCCGCCGCCGGGAAGAGTCGGAGGAGGAAGGCGGGCGGCGGAGGGTCCGCTCCCATTGGCTGCGCTGCCGTCCCTTCCCGCGCCGCGTGCCCCGCGCCCAGCGCCCCGCCGGCTCCCGCCCTCAGCCTGCGAGCTGGTTCCCGCAGGAGGGAGGGCGCGCAGGGGCGGGACGCGTCTCCGGGCCGCGCACCCGACCCCGAGCGCGCGGCGATAAAACGCGGGCGGCAGCGCGCGGGAACCCGGGGTCCGGCCGCGGGCGGAGCGCGGAGAGGCGGGGCCGGGTCCCTCCGGCTGCCCGCGCCCGTGCCCCCCCCGCATCCCTGGGACCGGAGCGAGGCTGCGGGCGCGCGGGCATCGGACGGCCGGAGCCCCGAGACGGTCCCCTCCGCCGCGCCATGAAGAGAGCCCGAGAGAACTCACCGCGGCCGGCGGAGACGGTGCCTGCGCCCGGGGAGGCTGCTGCCGCCGCGGCTCCTTAAAACTCCCAAAGTTGAGAGCCAGCGAGAGGCTGCCGCCCGCCGGGAGCCAGCGGGAAAGGAATTCGGAAGATGCGAGGGTGACAGAGAGACAGACAGACGGACGGACGCGCAGACCTTCAGGAGACACCCCCGTGGGCAGCCTATCCCGAGTCCGCGACGCTTCTCCGCTCCGTGAGTTGTGTTCTGGCCGGGCGGCCCGCTAAGTATATTTCCGTGTAATTGTTTATAAGCTTGGCGTTTTGTGTATTTTTTTGAGTCTGTGGGAGGGAGTTTAAAACAAACAAACAAACAAACAAACAAAAATACAGGATGCGCCTTAAAACAGTATTGAATTTCGGAGGCCGAGACGGTCGGTGTGGGTCGATGGTGGCTGTCAATGTCTGTAAACAAGAGTAACTCGGGGGGAACATTGCGTTTGACAGTAAAAAAAAAGGCAACGTAGGGTCCCCAGTCCGAAACAAAATCTCCATTCCCAAAGTTACTAAAAAGCAAGCAAGGTGCGACTGTTCTCGGTTAATTGGTGGGCGTTAACTTGGCTTCTTCTTCTTTCTTTTTTTTCTTCTTAAACCCATCTTTCAATATTGCTTACCAGATTCCCTGGTGGGAGGCTGAGCTGGCCGCGCAGACGCCCCGGGGAGAGTCCACCCAGAGGCGACCAGAATGTCTTTGCGCTTACGCACCCTGCCCACCCTGCCGCGCGGTGCCAGACCCTGCTGCAGGGAGCTGCTGTGCCTGCTGGCCATCACGGTGACCGTGAGCCCCGGGGCCGCCGGGGTGTGCCCCACCGCCTGCATCTGTGCCACGGACATCGTGAGCTGCACCAACAAAAACCTGTCCAAGGTACCCGGGAACCTTTTCAGACTGATGAAGAGACTGGATCTGAGCTACAACAGGATTGGGCTTCTGGATCCCGAGTGGATTCCAGTCTCCCTGGGAAAGCTGAACACCCTCATTATCCGTCACAACAACATCACCGGCATCTCCGTGGGCAGCTTTTCCACCGTTCCAAACCTGAAGTATCTTGACTTGTCCTCCAACAAGCTGAAGGCCGTGAAAAGCGCAGTGTTCCAAGAGCTGCAGGTCCTGGAAGTGCTCCTGCTTTACAACAATCGCATTTCCTATCTCGACCCCTCGGCGTTTGGAGGGCTCTCCCAGCTGCAGAAACTCTACTTAAGTGGGAACTTCCTCACGCAGTTTCCCATGGATTTGTACGCTGGGAGGTTCAGGCTGGCAGAACTGGTGTTTCTGGATGTTTCTTACAACCGGATCCCCTCACTGCCCACCAACCGTATCAGTTTAGTGCCAGGAAAGCAGCTGAGAGGCATCCACCTTCATGGAAACCCATTTGTCTGTGACTGTTCCCTGTACTCCTTGCTCATGTTTTGGTATCGTAGGCACTTCAGCTCCGTGATGGATTTTAAGAATGATTACACCTGCCGCCTGTGGTCTGACTCTCGGCGCTCCCACCAGGTACTTCTTCTGCTCCAGGATGACCTTTTGAATTGCTCTGACAGTATCATCAATGGCTCCTTCCGTGCCCATGGCCTTATCCATGAGGCTCAAGTCGGGGAGCGGCTGATTGTTCACTGTGACAGCAAGACTGCTAGTGCAAATACTGACTTCCTGTGGCTGAGCCCAGACAACAGACGGCTGGAGCCGGACAAAGAGCTGGGGAACTTTCGTGTGTTTCCCAACGGAACCCTGGTTATAGAAAGTCCTCGTTTTGAGGATGCCGGAGTGTACTCTTGCGTTGCAATGAACAGGCAGCGCCTGTTGAATGAGACTGTGGATGTCACCATAAACGTGAGCAACCTCACAGTCAACAGGTCCCACGCCCAGGAGGCGTTTAACACAGCTTTCACCACTCTGGCAGCCTGTGTGGCCAGTATCATCCTGGTACTTTTGTATCTCTATCTGACGCCGTGTCCCTGCAGATGTAAAGCCAAGAGACAAAAAAGTGCACTAAACCAAAGCGATGCCCATTCCTCTGTTCTCAGTCCTGGCCTGGCGGGCGATGTCCCCGCTGATGGACGGAAGGCGGGTGCCGGTAAAAGAGTGGTGTTCTTGGAACCCCTGAAGGACACGGCAGCAGGGCAGAATGGGAAGGTCAGGTTCTTTCCCAGTGAAACTGTGATAGCTGAGGGCATCTTAAAGTCCTCCAGGGCGAAATCCGACTCAGATTCGGTCAACTCAGTGTTTTCAGACACACCCTTCGTGGCGTCCACTTAATTTCCGTGCCTGTGTTTTATGATGAAGTAATTTAATCTCTCCATCTTTAACTTTGTGCGTGGTCTGCAAAAGAAACAGCAGGGTTGAAATTATTTTGGGTTTGTGAAATACAACCAAATGGTCTTTTTTAAATGGTTGATAGGAAACGTGGTAAAGCACGTTGGTTCCTCAATGTGCCAGAGGGAGATGGGGTTATTTCCAAGGTTTAGTTCTAGATAACGATAACTTAGTCTTAGCACCACTGATCATGTCAGAGCAGGCCTGGAGGTGATTTGACTGACATTGTCCTTTTAATTAGGATTCTTGAAAGAAAAGAAAATAAACTGTATTAGTATATATACTTTAAAAGGAGACTTGACTAATTTAGGACCACAGTTGAGTTGTTTTAAATAAAAGTGTTAGTATTCTATTTCATTTGGAAGAATCAAACAGCCATTATTTATACAGCACAAAAAGTTAGATTTGGGGATAATTCAGCTAAATTCATCATTTCAGACTAAAGTAAAGAGACTTCACTGATAAAAGTTTACTGGGTACTGTCACATCCCATATAATGTTAGATAAATAGTGCAATAAAAGTACATTTGTCTGTCTTCTTTCCATTCTGTAAATTTCCTATCCTTGTACAAAAGATCTTCTTATTGGAAGTTTAAAGTCATTATTTGTTGCCATAAATATGTAGGTGTCAATACCAAAGTGTCAGGGTAACTTCTTAAACTTTTGTTCTAGTCAACTAATACTTGTTTATGTGCTTGTGTGTATGTAAATCTTAAATTATATGAACCATTATATAGATCCTACTGTACTGTGCATTAGACATTTGAATTAATGTAAGTATATGTATTGTGTGACTTGATGTTCTGTTTTATTTAGCTATTTAAAAACATAAACCTAAGATGTTTTATGTGGTCAAATTGTTCTACTTTGTGTAAAGCACGCACTATAGAAAATATCTCTCCAGAGGTCTTGGAGTTAACAATATTGAATCTATTTTTTTTAAAGGGGGAAAAAGACTCAATTTATACATTCTATATCACATTACTTTGATATTATTATGCACCGCAACCTGGTTTGGAAGACATGTGAGCTCTGATTTTATAACATGTGAGAGCCCAGCAGACTTTCTTCTCTCTATCATCTGCTATGAGGTAATAGAGTGCCCACTCTGGACCTACGTTTCCTCAGCTGTAAAATGAGAGTTTTGTGCTGGGTGATGTTTAGGTTTCTTCCACACTGGAAGTGATGATTTCCTAGTGGTCTTAGCTCCATCACAGACTTGCACTGGCTCTCTGAAACGGTGTCACATATTGATAGAGATTAGGTTAGACCAGCATGTTACTGCAGAGCTCAAAGGGCAGTTTGAATCATTGTTTACCTCCTTCCCTTTTTCAGGGACAGATGAGGCCCAGAGAGGGTTGTGGGTTGTCTTGAGGCCACACAGTGAATTAGGAGAGCGTGGGTGTAAGCTTTTTCCTGATGAAGATCAGAAAGTTAAAGAATAGTCATTGTTAACGGTGGACATGGAGGAGGAGCCAAAGAATAAGGTTTTCAAAGGTGGAATTGGGCAACAGTGACAAATACTGCAGAGAAGTAAACGAGAAGGGAAGACTGGCTTTGGCAATAGTGGTCTTGAGAGAATAGTGGGCATTTGGTGACAGCCCAAAAAATGAAATGCCAAGCCAGGCTCCCAGTGGCAGGTACTGGTCAGCAGGGGTTAAGGAGTAAATGGCTAGGGTATGTACCTTAGAGAACAGGGTGCAGAACCCATTCTCTCTTGCATGGTGTTAAAATAGTATTGCCTCTGCCTTTTCAACACAGATCTCACCCAGTAGATAAGATCCTTCAGACCCAAATATGTTAAAGGCCAACATTTTATTCCAGTTACTGTCCTGTAAGTAAGTAGGAAGAATCCTGGTTTGTTTGTTTTTTAATTTTTATTTTTTATGATCTTTAATCACTCTTTTCAAAAAGAAGTTTTTGAACTTCCCCCAGGAAGTTTCCTAGAAAAACTCAAGCTCAGAGATGCTGTGATTTGTTCAGCTTCACACAGCTGGTCAGGACTCAAGTGAAAATTGTTGAACCACTGACACCCTCCATAGGGGAGGGCTGTGTCCCTGACTTGGGGAGTGCAAAGAGCAGGACCCACCTGCTTGCAGGGAGGTTGCAGTGAGGGGCTCTGAATGGATCCTTTGCAGGATGGCATTTCTCAAGTCCTCTGGCCCTCCAACCTTCTCTTAGGAAACACCTGTTGTGTTTTGCAGGGGAATATGGACATTGGTGAAGGGAGAAAGGTGGGGGAGGGGAAGATGGTTGTAGGGCCTGATCTTTGCTGGTCCTGTTTAAAGCCTTGGGTAAAAGACAGGCTGAAATCAGATTTAAAATAACATGCTTATAAGCAATACAAAAGAAAACCAAAAATCCTGAATACTTAAAAGAAGGCTGCATTTTGAATAAAAGTAGGAAGGCATGGCAATAAAAAAGCATAAAACAATGTTATGATGCAGAATTTCAAGTTCTTTAGGTGTATCTTTTTTTTTTTTGGCAGGAGCTTGATCACATGTATTTTAAATATAGGAACAGAACGAATTTGTGCTTTATAAATTTGTCCCACTGAAAACTTCTGTATAATTTTCATTCCAAATAATAATCTGGTTTATGTAACTGGGTTATTCTTTTAAACTGCTGAATGTTTTTATTTCAATAAGATCTTTTAAGAAATATGTTCTTACTGATTTTTAGAGAAAGTGGAAGGGAGAGAGAGATAGAAACTTCGATGAGAGAGAAACATCAATTGGCTGCCTCCTGTATGCCCCCCACTGAGGGTTGAGCCTGAATCTTCAGGCCTGACCGGGAATTGAACCTGTGACCTCTTGGCTCATAGCTTGAAGCTCAACCACTGAACCACACCAGCTGGGCATAAACTGCTTAGTATTTTTTATATTGCAGTTGTGAGATGTGGCTACTTTTTGGAGAAACTAAGTAAAGATTATAGATAAGAATTTTTCCTAGTTTAGAGTATTTTTTTCATATAATTAGAAGATACTATTTTATGATAATATACTCTTTATCATGAGTTAAATTTCTTAAATATACTTTTAAGATTTATAACCTGAAAGGATGGCCTAAAACATTTTTTTATTTATAGTTAACTTCTGCATTAATCCCTTTTTAGCCTGGAGGCATTTATATATATATTTTTAGCTTTAATTGCTTGAATTATTTGCCTGGGGAAAAATGGCTTTTTATTTTTCTAAAATGTTAATCAGAAGAGATGTAGAAAGACATCTGCCTTGGGTCATCCTGCTAAGCACTCTTAAAACAGGGTGCAGCCCAGCACTGGCCGGTGTAGCTCATTTGGTTGAGTGTCCCATGCACCAAGAGGTCACAGGTTCCATTCCAAGGCAAGGGACATGCCAGAGTTTCTGGCTAGATCCCCAGTAGGGGATGTGCAGAAGGCAGCGATTGATGTTTCTATCTCTCCCTCACCCTTTCTCTCTAAGGTCAATAAAAACATTAAAAAAAAAATCAGGATACAGTCTAAAAATTCTCCGCCCTCGTGGCTTTTCCACTTCCATTACTGCTGCTTAATTATTGTCACCTTTTGGTGTCATCTGTTTACTAAATGACCTAAAACCAGGCTTCTCGATAGAATCACAGGGGAAAGTTAGACCAGCCAGGGTTTCTGTTAGTTGTCCTCTACACATCACCTAGTCAGAGATTTGGTTCAGCCATCTGGGATAAGGCCTGCCCATTATTTAAAAAAACAAAAATTCCATGTAATTTTGATTCTACCTATTTTTTAAAATATACATTTTATTGATTTTTTACAGAGAGGAAGGGAGAGAGGTAGAGAGTCAGAATATCAATGAGAAACATTGATCAGCTGCCTCCTGCACACACACCCCGCCCCGCGCCGCCGTGCCCCCCCCCCCCCCCCCCCCCCCCCCCCCCCCCCCCCCCCCCCCCCCCCCCCCCCCCCCCCCCAGCACTGGGTATGTGTCCACAACCAAGGTATATGCCCTTGACTGAAATCAAACCTGGGTCCCTGGAGTCTGCAGGCCAACACTATCTACTGAACAAAACTGGTCAGGGATGATTCTACCTATGTTGATGAAATACATCCTAAAATGAGACCATAAGAAATTTGAGCTGTGTCAAAAATACATTATTATTAGTGGCTTAGTGGGCTTATAAATAAAAAGTATACTTCCAGTGCTCTCTAAAAAAATTCTAATATGTTGAGAAAACGAGTTTGATTTTCTAACACTAAATAAACTTGAGTAAATTGTTGGCTATAAGTTATGATTTATGTTTTTCTAATTTATGAATATGGAATAATTACTTTGAGATGATTAGATCTCGGATTCTTTCATTATTTAAACTATTTTTGGTTTAAAAGCAGCTCCAACAGCTTTGGAGCTTTCAAATTTGATTAGATGAAAGTGAGGGCATTTTCCAAGGATGTTTGAGTGTAGATCTCATTTACCAAGAACCTTTGTTTTTTAAGAAATATATGAAAAGAGCATTGTTTTAAAGAGAGTACTAAGATTCTTTTCATAGTTCTCTTTTCTGCCCAAGGGCCAGCATTCATTTAATTTTTTTTTTTATAATGTGAAAGTTTAGTATGGAGAGGTGATGACTAGTTTGTCTTTGCAAATATTATTGGGTGGTAATACATAAAAAGTAGACCTAAGAACTCTTATAATAACCTGAATAATTGAGAGGACTGCTCACAGGACCACTGTTGCATGTGGGGAGATTTACAGTGAATAAACAAAATCAGTAGAAAAAGAGACCCTTTGCAAATTATAAAATGTGACATATATGACATTTATACTGGCTTTAATTTATTAAGTAACTACTAAGTGGCAAATACACTGTGCCAGGTGGTATTTATTTATTATTTCTCATCACAGCAGCCCTGAAAGATAGGAAATATTATCCCCAGTTACAAATAGGAAGAAGAGGCTCAACAGGGATTAGTCATTTTCCCAGGTGACTCAGCTAATAAGTTGTTGATATCCTGATGATCATTTAAAAAAATAACTCTTGACTGGCCGGTGTGGCCCAGTGGTTGAGGGTCAATGTATGAACCAGGAGGTCACAGTTCGATTCTTGATCAGGATGTATGCCCAGGTTGTGGGCTCAATCCTCAGTAGGGGGCATACAAGAGACAGCCAATCGATGATTCTGTCTCATCATTGATGTTTCTATCTCTCTTTTTCTCCCTTCCTTTCTAGGAAGTCAATACAAATATATTAAAAAAAAAAGTAACTCTCAAAATACTCTTACATGCTATTCTACCAATAGCATGACTTTGTAAAGCATGGGTCAGTCATAAATAATATAATATGAATGAATTAATGCTCACAGCAAATCTGGGAGAAGAGGAAGGAAAGACCATAAGTCATTCAAGCATAATAAAGGTGGGAATGATTTTTGTTTTCCTTTGTAAAACACAGTGTATCACAAGTTAGCAAAACTGGAAATCCTGAGAAGGCCTCCCTTGGTCAGTTGTACTGGCTTCCTTAGTCTGGTTGCCCTTTAAACATGAAATTGCTTAAAACAAATGTCTACTTTGTCTGTATAAGCTATACATTCAAGATATTTAAATGAATAAATGATTAAATTCAATATTTTTATATTAAAAATGACAAATTTACAGGGTAAATAGTTCTATTGGAGAGAATATCTAAGAATTTGTTCTTACTTTCTAGAAGAGTGGTAGGGATAGGTCAGACCATGTGTGTGGGAGTTTCCAATTAGTTTTAAAATTAGATTTCTCAAAATAATTTTAAAATTATTTCACAAGGTAGCCTCCCTAGCTTGCCTGATTAAATTTCTCTATTAGATCATTTCAACAGAATAGCAAATATCATACTCTCAGGGAATTGTATAAGATCTTAGTGTCATAGAGTCAAGAATCATGGGACCAAGGGTCAAATCCTTGACAATGAATAGCCAGTGGTAACCAAGAGAAGATTATTGAGCTTTGCTAAGATACTGTGGAGGCAATAAATGATGTATAATAACTACGCTCTTCCCTTAAAGAACATCACAGCACAAGTGGGAGAAGAAACAATTCAAGAATAAGAATTGCCTTTGCTACCAGTGACTATATTGGTAAATAGGAAGTGAGGCAAGAAAGATAATTGGCACAGACCTTGCTTTAACCAACTGGGCTAATGGCACTGGCTTGAACACTATACATATATCTTTCCCATAGACACCCTGAATGTTACATTAGCTGGGATCCTTACCTTCAGAAAGTGGGTAGCAAAGAGAGGTGGTGTAAGCTAATAGTACTCTGATATGAATGTCAGGGATGCTATTTAAAAGTCTACAGCTGATCTATGATCATTTGTAATCACATCTAGAGGAGAAAGACCTTAACATTTTACAGTGATCCTCTATCCACACTCAGAGCCGCAAACCTCACCTCCATCATATTTAGGATGAAGCCTCCTACATGTGTCCTAGCCATGTCATGAGGAATGAGAATCACCATCATAACAATAATAATAACTACATTTTTATAATAAGCTCCACGCTCATGGGTTTATATATTTTGTCAAGGCTTAAGAATGTTAAGTGATTTGCCCAAAGAACATATAGTAAAGGAGTCAGGACTTGAATCCAGTTTGGTCTGGATACATCAGAACCCAGTCTTTTAATGTGTGTGCTCTAATACTCTATACTATAATTCTTTTTACCTCCCTCAGGGGGCTTTGCCCATCATGTCGTCTTTGTCTTCCTGCCTCCTTGCATCTGGTTTTAGGCTGCCTTTTCTTCAGTGGTCTGCTTTGCTTGCAAGATTTCGATCCATACCCTTGTCCTACAGCAATTCCCCACTAACCCTGGCAGCTCACTGCACTCGCCCTGAACCAAGCAATGCTGGCTTTTGCTGCTCTGCCTCTCTTCACTTTCCTATCTTTGTGACCAAATTCTCAACTATGTCTTCTATCTCTTTATCCAGTACTAAGCACCTAGCAAGTGTTTGTATGTCTTAGCTTTTCAATTATATTCACTCATTCATTTCTTCCATACACGGTATTGAATACCTAATATGTGCCGATCCCTGAGCTTGACTAGGAGACCAAAGACCTTCAGGCTTCTCCCAGGCTTTGAAGGGAGGCAGACATAGAGCTTTATCACAAGGCGAGGGTAGTGATCTAGAAATGCCCAAAGACAGGAGGTCTGGGAAAGAACCCTGGAAGGAGTGCCTGAGTGGAGGTGTCAGGGAGGTTTCTATGTTTAGAGAGGTCTAGCTTGCTTTCCACAGTGGGACACACAGACAGGATGAAAGGTGAGACAGCGACTGTGCCCTGGCCCCTTGGGGATTTAACTAATGTGGCAATAAACAAGGGTGCTAGTCCCTTCAGCAGCTTGACCCCTAAACCCCATTCTACACTGCACTGAAAACACAGCTGCCATGTAGACCTAGCTTAGAGCTCTTGGAGGGGGAAACAGGTGGGATTGGCTCATGCTAATGCTTATAGCGTACTTTTTAGGTTAAAAGAGTTAGAAATATTAGCTTCTCTTGGGTAACACCATGAACTTAATAACGTAAAGATGAAATGATACTACTTAATTTAGTTATCACTCTATAGACCAAGAAATGTGTTGGAGCTAATGTTGATCCAAGCCTCGCTGTAATTAAATTTATATTGCTAGCCTAGATATTGATTTGGCTAAGCCAATTTTATAAGAGTGAATGATTTTAAATGATTTGGTGGGAAGAAACAGAAAGATGTGATTTTCAAGGGGGAAAAATACATCGAGTGACTTGCAGAATTAAATTACAGTAGTTCAGGCTGCTTAGTGAGCATTTATATATATTTTTGCCCCAACTCTCTTTGGTTAAATACTTCTTCATAGCATTCATGTTTAAGTGAATTTTTCTCAAAGTCTAGAATTATAGAGTTATTGTACAGTGTTTTTTTTTTTTTTAAAAAAATCTACTTTTTAAAAAAAGTATCCTTTAAATTTTTTTTTTTTAAAAGCATCTTGCCTGAGGTGGAAACATAATGGGAAAGCCTGTGATGTAAAAGCCCAAAAGAAGTTGTTTATTTTTCTTATTTGTTCTCAGTTGTTTTATTATTTATACTTAGTTACAACCTTAGGGAAGCCTTCAGCTCTCAATGTGACCTACATCAAATCAGTGGAGAACATAGAAAATATCTCCCCAAAGCAACCATTTATAACTTTGCCTTTTTCTTAAAACCTAGAGGAAATGTAGTTCTTGATCCTGGGCCAAGTTTGTCAGGAGCTATTTGTGTTAATAAATCTTATTCATAAAACGATTCAATTGAAAAATCATATTGTTAATTATAACATAAAGTGTGTAATAAGGACCTTCATTAGCGATATATCTGTAATGATTTGAATGGCAAATGTTAATTACTTTTTCTTCTTCTTGTTTAATTGGTCAACATTCACCATCTGAGAAACTTGGCAGGGCTTTTGAAAATGAAATGGTATGGAGCCCCCTACAAGGTCTGAGATTTTCCTACAGAACTGAACTCTGGCCTTGCTCTTTAAGGATTTCTGTACTCATAACAATGATTAACTCCCCTGCTATTTGCCACTCAAGGTATTTTCTTTTCCTTTAAAAAAATTATATTTTTTTGTTGATTTTCAGAGAGAAAGGGAGGAGAGAGAGATAGAAACATCAATGATGAAATGAACAATTGATTGGCTGCCTCCTGCATGTCCCCCACTAGGGATTGAGCCCACAACCCGGGCATGTACCCTGACCAGGAATTGAACCATAACCTTCTGGTTCATAGGTTGATGCTTGACCACTGAGCCATGCTAGCTGGGCCACACCCAGTATTTTCTAACTGCTTTAAGTACTGCACTTTCAAGGAGATGGCAGAGTCATCTACCAGTGGCAAACATCCCATACAGTTCTTATTTTTATTTTTTAATTTTCAAAATAAATCTTCATTTTTGAAAGTATTATATAAATTCCCCCCTTATCTCCTATTGACTATTTCTAGCTGCCACTGCCTACCCCCTACTTCTCCCTCCCATTCACCTGAGACTTTTACCACCCTATTGCCTGTGTCCATGGATTATGCATACTAATATATATATCTTACCTAATAATAGACAAACATGTAAACTGACTGTACCTGTGCTACATCACCAGCCAATCAAAAGTGATATGCAAATTAACCCAACAAACATGGTGGTTAATTTGCATACTCAGGTGCTGAGTGACGGGGGGTGGGACCCAGGTGTTCTGCCCCACCCCCGGCCTCTCAGGGCCTCTGGCAGCATGGGAAGGAGAGGCCAGAGTGGGTAGAGGTGGCTCTGGGGCTCGAACTGAAAGGGGCTGGGCTGGAAGCCAGGGAAAGGAAAGCCCATTCTAGCATGAATCTTTGTGCATCAGGCTTCTAGGATAGATAGATAGATAGATAGATAGATAGATAGATAGATAGATAGGTAGATAGATAGATGTATATATATCTATATATATATATCTACATATAGATAGATATATGTATATATATCTACACATAGATATATATACATATACACACACATACATACACACACACACACACACACACACACACATAAGTTCTTTGGTTGATTTCTTCCCACCCATGATCCTACCAGATAATGAAGCGTCTTTCCACAGACTCTAAAACTTCAGAGGAGATGGAGGCAGAGGCATTTATGGGAAGTTTATTCTGGTTATGTTTCCATTTTTTCTACTTCTGGAAAATGCTTGGAACATGTGCTTATTACTTCCCAAGCAAACCACCTGAAAGATACTCAGGGATAGAAACTTGCCCTCTGGTCCGCACTCTTTCTCTTAAGAGCATTACTCACCCTGGGAAGTGCCAGGTGCCAAGAGTGTTCCTGTCTCTGAGCATTTCCATGCATCATGTTTACATTTAATCTAGAAATGTCTCCGGATTGTTGCATAAATGTGGTTCTTCCCATGGTCCTTTTCATCTCAGTCACATGGCAACTCCCTCTTCCTCACTGTTCAGGCCCCAATCCTTGATGCCACACCCTGTACCCCATCTCTGGGGAAATTCCTTCATCGCTGTCTTCAAAATTTACGTGGGAGTCTGAGCACTTCTTACTACCTGCACTCTGCCCCCGTCAGAGGCACCAACATCTTTCGCTGGGTTATCGCAGTGGCCACGCTGGTCTCCCTACTTCCACCTTGACCTTCTTAGGTTTGTTCTTAACCCTTTTCATAAGCTGGCTCATGTCCTTCCTCTGCATCTCCCAGCTCCTGACTACTCTTTGGAGGTGCACATGGACCATTCAAAAACATTCCTAGGGCCCCTTCCCACACCCCACCCCGGCCAAACCCCCCTTTCCTGTCCCCTTCCACTTTATTTTGCTCCATCCCATTCATTGCCATCTGATATCCTATATATTTTACTTACTATGAAGTTCCATGAGGGCAGGGTGTTTACTAGTATGTATCAGTTTTATTTGATGTTGTGTTCTCAGTGCTGAAACAGAAGCCGGCCCAACACATAAGCATTTATCCAGTGAATGAAACGTGCTCGGGAAAGAGCTGGAGGACTGTCCACTGTAATGGGTAGGAGGTGAGGAAAGGCCACAGTGTGATTTCCACGTGGTATCTTTTCTTCTTTGTCCCATGCTTGTGACATTGTTTTTATTGTTGTTCTTGTTTTAATATATTCTTTCAGAGAAGAAGGAAGAAGGAGAGAGAGATAGGAACATCAATGATGAGAGAGAATCATTCACTGGCTGCCTTTGGCACACCCCACACTAAGGCTCTAGCCTGCAACCCGGGCATGTGCCCTGACTGGGAATCGAACTGTGACCTCCTGGTTCATGGATCAATGCCCAACCACTGAGCCACCCTGGCTGGGCTATAATGCTGTTTTTTACCCCTCAGAAGAGCATGAGAAGGGATTGGTATCTTCCTGAGGAACAAACTGTCTAAATACATCTACGTGCCCATTTCTCATATAGCTCATACTTGTTTACGGCCTCCTGTTTGGTATTTACAAAAAGTGTCTTGCTGAGCACTTGAGAAGCAGGGAGCCAGCCAGTGTCTGTCTCCTCTCGGTGTCTGCTAACAGAGTCATGCCAATTAGCATGTGTCGAGGGCCTGAAAGGAATCGGCCTGGGCTGAAAAGGTTACCAGGCGGAAGGCCTGACACAAATTTAATAAGCTGCCTCCTACCTTGCAGTAGGTTATTTTGGAGTCAACTTCTGTCAAGAGGAAGTCTGACTGCTTCAGTGGATAAACAGCAGTCAGTGACGACCCTTGTGGAGGCCGTGTGGTCTGACAGGCCAATTAGCGGTTTTCCTCATCAATACCTGGAAACTTCCAGCAACCTCCATGACATTTTCTGACTTCGTTCCCTGTATGAGGAAAAAATGACACGACCACTCAGGAAACCCGGCAAAAGAAGAAACTGGAAGGGGGTAGATGCATAACAGGAGGGTTGGCTGCTCAGAACGGCCACCTGCTCCAGGCGAGAGTCAAGTACATGGCAGTGGATGTGAAGTGCTTTATGAACTGTGATGAGCAAGATGAGAATGGCCATCATACATGGCAGCTAGGCCAGTTTTGGTGGCTCACAGGTGGCCCACACCTGCTGAATGACCCTCTCACCTCCACCAGTGTTTTCCAGAACAGCTATTGCTCCTCTCCTCCACCTGAACCCATTTCTCTTCTGTTGAAGGTCCATGTAAACTCAAGAGAACAAGGCTCAGCACACTGCTTTCTGTAGGTCTTCTTATCATATTATACTCTATATTGTTAAATCATTTTTTTCCCAGCTTTCTGCCATTGTTATCTCATGAACCTAATTTCTGGTTATTAACAATAACATTGACAAATAAGAAGTGACAATGAACACTTCCATGTGCCAGCCACTGTTATAAGGGCTCTTCATGAGCTAATCCTCACGACAGCCCCTTAGTTAGGAGTTACTGCGAAAGCCACTTGACTTTTGAGCAAACAGAAGCAGAGGGAGATTTTAGAAATTTGCCCAACATCGCCCAACTGGTCCGTGGCAGAGCCAGTGTTCATACCCACTGTTTCATTTGGTCTAGAAAGAAACACACTGAAATAAGTACTCTTGCTCCATTTTACATAGGAGGAAATGGAAAGAAATTAGTTACTCACCCACGGCCATGTGCCATTAAGAAGGATCTTAAGATCAGAACCCAAGTTTGTAAGCTTTCAATGTTCCTGGCTACGCTCTAATTGGCTTCTTGGGTACAGTCTATATTTTTTTGATTCATTATTAATATTCTAAATTTGGTATTAGCATAACTTTTGCTGGAAGCAAGTATCCAGATATCACTAGATGTCAGATAAAAATCTTATAATTTTTAGCTTCATTATAGCCAATCATCAAAATCTGAGCAGCAATGTATTAGAGTTACAAAAAGTGATTGCTGTGGGCCCCGGTGACTGTGGTCTGTGTGTTTGGCACAGTGCCAGGGTGGGGCTTATGTAACTGCAAAGAAGTATGTCATTCTTATGAGGTAAGCATCAAGAAGTCTGTTTTCAGGTGGGAAAAATTACCTGAGGTTACATAACATAGCTGGTAAGTACCCACATGGGTTGTGATCCTACATCCCTTGATCCAAAGCCTATGTTGACCTACCATCCTGTGTCTATCAGTGGTCAGAGCCAAGTCCAGGTGCTGCCAGGTACATAGACAATTTAGCCACACCTTTCTCCCCGCCCCCTCCATATACACACACCTTGTGATAGAAGAATTAAGAATGTGTGCTGTTGTATTGAGGAACTCTTAATGTGTGAGTTTTAGGGCCAAATCCCACCCTGAGCTTGTCTGAGTCAACCCACCACAGATAGCACATTGGTCCAGAGAACCAGTCCCACCAGCCATCTCAGGAACAGATGCTACTCTTAGCTCAGGAAGACCCTTTAAGATGGAAGATATTCATCATAAACCTAACCTTTCCGTTGGAAAAACAGAAAGCATAGCCTCCACATACCAGGTCTAGTAATGCCTTGATACGTATGCCCAAAAGTAGACATTGAAGCTATTTAGCCCACATGCTCTTCTTTAAGCTTATGAATGTATTAAGGTTATTTATTTATTCATTATTTTATTAATCCTCACCTAAGGATATTTTTCCCATTGATTTTTAGAGAGAGTGAAAAGGAGAGGGAGAGAGAAAGAGATATCAATTTGTTGCCTCCCACACACACCCCAACTTGGCCAGGGAATGAACCTGCAACCCAGGTATGTGCCCTTGACCTGGAAACCCTCTGTGTGCAGGCCCTAACCTAACCACTAAGCCAAGTTGGCCAGGGCTTACTCATTTATTTTTAATGTTTACATTCAATTCACCTTCTGGCAACTTGCAGAAAGTGTTTACTGACAGCTGAATAAAAATTAACTGAATGTGTCCAATTTAAATATTTCTGAAATAGGAGTGGCATTATCATTTTGACAGTGATTACAGAATTTGCATTCATACATATTATTCATGTTTATAATCTTACTAGAGGCCCAGTACATGAAAATTCATGCACTGGAGTGGGAGTCCCTCAGCCTGGCCTGCCCCTTCTCACAGTCTGGGAGCCCTTGGGGCAGGAGGCAACCCAGTGATCAGGGGAAGGTGACGCCATCATCACACCTTTGCTGCTGCCACTGCCAGCAGTGCAAGCCTCAGCAGGCCCTGGTTACCTGAGCCTTAGGTGGCCCTGGGCAGCTGGGCAGCCACATCTGAGGCTGGCCTGTACCTTGTGCTGGCCCTGGGCAGCTGGGGCTAAGGGGACTGGGCACTGCCATCTTGTGGTTGTCGGTGCCACCGTCTTGAGGATGTAGCAGTCGTTAGCATATTCCTTCCTTATTGGCTGTGGGCACCACCATCTTTTTAAGAGTGTGATGGTCAATTAGCATATTCCCTCTTTATTAGATAGGATGTTTGATTTTGTTCTCTTGGAAAAAGTCCACTGAATTTAGCATGAAGTATTAAGTCAGTTCTTTTTCATTTATATTCTCTTCCTTTCCCATGTATCTACTTTCTTCCTTCCTTTCTTTTTCTCCCATTGACTCTCTCTGTCTAATTCTCTTTCTTTTTTTATTAAATCACTACTTTTTTTATAACTTTAGTTCTAGTTCAGAATAGCGTGTTATTGTCCCAGATGATTATACTTTAGAATCTCATAGTTTATAGAGTTTACTAATATATGGCATTTTATAGTCTGAAAAATGTTTTATCATTCCCCTCAACTTCTGACATTAAGTCATTGCTATCACCAGCCTTTCTTGGGTGGTGTGTTACCAGTACAGATTACCTTCTGTGTTACTTCTGAGGCTGCTGCCATTTCATTTACTGTCATTCCACTGGACAGGAGAAGAAAGGTAAGCACATTCAATTCACCCCACCTCCATTTTACTTAACGGGAAATGTTCCTTTAGATTTATAAAATATCCTATAACATTGTCACAACTCACATTCAGAACTATGATAGCTAATGATTAATAAGCTCCTGAGAAATAACTCTGTAACCTTAAACTTGTTTTGAAAAATTCATAGATCATTAGCACATCACTATTCAGATTTATTTTAATGACAAGATATTTTTGACTGATGGACATACTGCAGCAGCATGAAGTTTTTCAATCTGTAGGTCAGGGAATTTCTACCAATTCTTACTCAGTACATTGTTTTAAAAAGCCTTTAAAATTAATAACATAAACTATATTAATTAAATCTTTTCTAGTCTTCTAATAGTTAAAAAAATTAAAAATCACTGGTTTAATTATTAGCCAGTTGAAGATGATTTGTAGTATGAAAGGGTAACTTTTCCTAAGGCAGAGTATTTATTTTGTGGCACACAGAATAAGGGCCTTTCTCTGAAGCATTTGATTTGATAACAAAGCTTTTACACAACAGAGCAACCTCTTAAACAACCTATCATTTTCTCTGAAGACAAAAATACTTTGTAACACATTTTCCTCCCTCTTTACATCATGGTATTTTTCCCCCTAACTTTTAATTATCAGTTTAATTATTTTTTGAGACTATGATTATCTAAGATTAGCATTGATATACATTTAAATATTAAACATTTAAACAGGCATTGGCTTCAGTGAAATATTGTAATTAATGATTTTCTTTTCAAAAAAATTTCCTAGGTCAGTCTATATATCAGTAATTTTCATAACAGGATATTAAAATTACAGCTCAAAATTATTTCTGTCTGCTCTCTCTGTTCTTTCTATCCATCCTAATATCTCTTCTGCTTTTCTCTGGTATCTTTGTAACATTGAGTTTTCAGCCTTTTGGGACTCTGTGTATGACCTGTCATCTAATAATTATAATTAAAAATTCATTTAATTTCACATTTAAGTTTCCTGAACAGTCTTAGTCTGAAGTAGGGACATTGGATGCAGAACTCAATTCTGTCTTTCATAAAGCACATTTAATGGTGCAGCTCTTTAAGACTGCACTCAAAATTCACCTTCTATTGGCTCCAGGCAATGCTTCTGGAGATCAGTACTGAAGTTCTTCTATCTAAACAATGCATTCCAATCTGGCCTATTCAACGTCCTTAAAGATTTAGTCAAATGTTACCCCTAGCATTTTCAGCTGCTTGATAGCTTATCAATCCTAAAACACCTAGTAAAAATCCCACTTCCATGAAGCCATTCATTTATTCACATGTTAAAGCAATGCTTTCTGAACCAGTTCTGATTTAAGCCCTCCTTTAAAGATCCTCTTGTAGCAGGGAAAGGATATTAATTAACTTTGCATCTGAAGAAGATCCTTCTGGTAGTGATGTTGAGATGAGTTGGGTGTGGAGAAGACAAGAATGGAAGCAGGAAAACTACATAGTGGTCTTTAGAGTGGCCAGTAGCAATAGGACAGGTTCTTGAAGAGATTAAGACTTTAAGACTTCATTGATTGAAAGTAGGCAGACAAATCATTTCAGACGTAAGTATGGATAATAAAAAATATGTGTGCAAAGTATTATGGGAGAACAAAGAAAGGTGGTGGTGCTTAGTGTTTTCCTAAGGACTTAATACCTCAAGACAAGCCCTGAAGAATAGGTTTCTCAGATGAAGTGGACTTGGAGGAAGGGGATTCCAGTCCAGTCAAAAGGAGTAACCTGGGAAAAGGCTGAGAGGCTAGAGAGAATGTGGTACATTCAGCAAATGGCAGATAGTCTGGTTTTGCCAGAACTATAGTGGAGGGTGAGTAGAGGTGGGAACTCTATAGAGGGGAAGCTGGATAGTAGGCAAAAGTCAAATCATAAAGGGTCCTCTGTGCCATTCCACGTCATTTCAACCTTATTTTGGGAGCTATCAGGTCAGTCTATGAATGATTTTAAGCAGCAGGAGTGATATAAACTTATTTGTAAGTGAAGGGTTGCAGACATGTCATCTCAAAAATTCTATTTTGGCATAAGGGTTATTTTGAGATGAAGGTAATTGAGAGGAAGCTGATACTAGAAAAGCTCTCTGCTGTCCTCCATTTGCCTAAAAGCAGGCCATAAATTTGTAAATGTGTCTCCATTTCCCTTTGTACCCCAAAAGACAGAATTAAATCACCAGAGGAGACTCTGGATCCTTATCAACCCAGAGACAGCCCAGAGGAGTCCACATAATAAACTTTACTAACCAGCCCTTATCTCCCATTAGTTCTCACTTCCCACAATTTACTACTCTAGGAACTCAATGTTCTTTTCCTTTATCTTGTTGCTTGTCTAAAAATTTATTGTTCTTTTGTTAAGATGCTGTATAAGCCCAGATTCTAACTACCCCTTTGAGATAGTCAGAGTGCTCTCCAGTTTGTGCATGCTGCATGCGTTAATATACTTTTGTTTGTTTTTCTCTTGTTAACTTGTCTTTTGTTACTCTAATTCTCAGGGCCCCAGGCAATGAACCCAAGATGGGCACTGGCAAAATATCTTTTCTTCCCCTATATAATTTAGAGAGACCCTGCTGACTACAGTGAAGAGAGAGTAGGAGACTAGTTAGGGTACTGTGAGAGTAATTTAAGGAGGAGATGATGAAGGCCAAGAATTGAGATATGGCAATGAAAAAGGAGATATAGCTGGTAGAGGTTAAAATGCTGGAACTGACAAGATTGCTGCCTGACTAGATGGAGGAAGATCAAGACTTCTGATTTATAACTTAGGTGGTTCAGTAAAGGGTGGTGTTGCTCTCCACGATGGGAAATATAGTAGAGGAAGAAGGAAATGAGTTTCATTTTGGACATGTTAAATTTGAGTAGCCTATAGGGCATCAAAGAAGAAGCATCCAGTACAAAGATGGAGAAAATGCCTGGAGTTCAGAAGAAAGAACTGAGCTAGAGATTTAGATTTTGGTGGAGGGTCAGCATTTAGTTAGTGTTTCAAGCCATGGAAGTAGATAAAAACAAATCAGAGACTATGTAGTAAGAGAAGAGGATGGAATAATAGAGACAGATATCTTCAAGTAGTTGGGAGAGTAGGAGCTAGAAAAGGAGTCAAAGAGGGAAAGTCAAAGCAGAGCAGGACAGTACCATCACTGAAGCTAAGGGTGGAAGAGGAGATGGCATCCAGCAGGGCCAAATGCATTAGATCAAGGAAGAGAAAGCCTGCAAGTGTTCACTGGATTTAGGGAGAGGTAACTTTGGCACAAGGAGTTAAGTGGAGGAGGAAGACATATAGTTGTGGGTTGAGGAATGCATGAGAAATAAGGAAGTTCAGCCATTTCTTTCAAGGAGTTTGGGTGTGAGTAAAGTTTATCAAAAGATAGAGCCTGAACTATGAAGACAGAATGCAGAATCAAGAGAGAACTGTTAACATTTGGAAGGTTTGGGTATGTTTAAATGCAGGATAGAAAAAGTAAAAGGAGAGAAGGAAGATCTAGTTAAGACAAGGCATAAAGAATGAAGCAAAGGCTTGAGACCAAAGGAAGAAAGGGAGTGAGGGAGAGAGGAAGGGGGGAGTCAAATGCCTTCAGCTCAAAATGACTTTTATGCCATAATGCCGTGTCCTAGAGCCCTTCATGGAAATAAAAGAAAGAGATTACAAGACAAGGGAAATATAAAGGGTTTTCTAGTTGAAAACAACAATAACATGTCTACAAATTTGTGTGACTCCCTGTCCCAGTATTATCCAGTAGGAATGGTATAGGAGTAGAGAAAGTGGGCCCTAAGATTGATCCATGTGTAGTTTCTCCAAACTGTGTGATGGAAGGACAAATAGTTGAGGTAGTCAAGGTACTAGTTAACGTGAGAGTGAACTTATGGGTCATCAATAAAAAGATGGTGTTATGACTGAATGTTTGTACCACCTTAAAATTTATATTTGAAGCCATAGCCCCAAGCATGGCTGTATTTGGAGCTGGGGCTTCAAAGGAAGCAGTTTAGGTTTAAGAGGTCTTAAGTGGGGGCCCTCATCTGATAGGATCAGTGTCCTTATAAGAAGGCACACAAGAGAGCTCTCCCTCTCTCCATGCATATATATATATATATATATATATATATATATATATATATATATTATTGTGTTATATGTATAGATATCTCTCCATTGCCCCCCCTTCCTCCCTCCCAGGCTACCCCAACCCCCCAGTGTCTATGTTCATTGGTTATGCTTATATGCATGCATACAAGTCCTTTGATTGATCTCTTATCTACCTCACCTCTCCTTAATCTTCCTGCTATAATTTGACAAACTGTTGGATGCTTTACTGCCTCTGTATCTATCCTTTTGTTCATCAGTTTATAATGATCTTTATTATCCACAAATGAGTGAGATCATGTGGTGCTTCTCCTTCATTGACTGGTTTATTTCACTAAGCATAAGGCTCTTCAGTTCCATCCAAGTTGCTGCAAATGGTAAGAATTCCTTCTTTTTAATGGCAGCATAGAATTCCATTGTGTAGATGTACCATTGATTTCTGATCCACTCATCTGCTGACGGGCACCTAGGCTGTTTCCAAATTGTAGCTATTGTAAATTGTGCTGCTATGAACATAGGGATGCATAAATCCTTTCTGATTGGTGTTTGTAATTTCTTAAGATAAATTCCTAAGAGTGGGATTGCTGGGTCAAATGGAGATCCATTTTTAGTGTTTTGAGGAAACTCCATACTGTTCTCCACAGTGGCTGCACCAGTCTGCATTTCCACCAACAGTGCACAAGGGTTCCTTTTTCTCTGCATCCTCGCCAACACTTGTTGTTTGTTGATTTGTTGATGATTGCCATTCTGACAGGTGTAAGATGGTATCACATTGTTGTTTTGATTTGCATCTCTCGGATAACTAGTGACTTTGAACATGTTTTCATGTGTCTCTTGGCCTTCCTTCTGTCATCTTTCAAAAAGGTTCTATTTAGGTCCGTTGCCCATTTTTTTATTGGATCGTTTGTCTTCCTTTTATTAAGTTGTATATGTTGGCTGTAGATGTTGGAAATTAAACTTTTATCAGTGATAACATTTGCAAATATGTTCTCCCATACAGTGGTCTTTCTTGTTGTTTTGTTGATGGTTTCTTTTACTGTGCAAAAGCTTTTTATTTTGATATAGTCCCATTTGTTTGTTTTTTCTTTACTTCCATTGCCTTTGGGGCAATATCAGTGAAGAAGTTCTTTCAGCATATGGCTGAGATTGTGCTGCCTGTGGATTCTTCTAGTATTTTTATGGTTTCCCGTCTAACTAAAGAGGTAAAAGACTTATATGTAGAGAACTACAGAACACTGAAAAAAGAGATAGACGAAGATGTTAACAGATGGAAGAGCATACCATGCTCATGGATTGGGAGAATCAACATCATTAAAATGTCCATACTACCCAAAGCAATCTATAGATTCAATGCATTACCCATTAAAATACCAAGGATATATTTCACAGACCTAGAAAGAATTCTTCATATATTCATCCGGAACAACAACAAAAAAGACACGAATAGCCGCAGCTATTCGTGAGAAAGAAGAATAAAGTAGGTGGGATCTCAATACCAGATTTCAAGCTATATTACAAAGCAACTCTTCTCAAAGCAGCGTGGTACTGCTGCAAGAACAGACTTATAGACCAATGGGATAGAATAGAGAACCCAGATATCCACCCAAAACACTATGCTCAATTAATATTTGAAAAAGGAGGCATGAACATACAATGGAGCCAAGATAGCCTCTTCAATAAATGGTGTTGGGAAAATTGGACAGATACATGCAAAAAAATGAAACTGGACCATCAACTTACACCAAATACAAAAATAAACTCAAAATGGATACAGGACTTAGACATTAGATGGGAATCCATGCATATATATTAAGGAAAGGCCATGTGAGGACATAGCCAGAAAATGTCCACAAGTCAGAAAGAAAGCTCTATCACAAACTGAATCAGTTGAAGCCTTGATAATGGACTTGTAACTTTCAGAACTGAAAAATTTCCCTTGTTTAAGCCACCTAGTCCCTGGTATTTTATTAGGACAGCATGAGCTAATACAGATGGGTAGAGAAAGAAGTGAAGGCAGGAAGAGTATAAAATAAAATGTGTGAGAGATCTTGAGGGGACTGAAGAACAAGTAAGTGGTACGCTGCAGGGAAAGGCAGTTGTGGTACAGAGTGACTGTTGCAATTTGCTATTGTTGAGGAACAGAAGCTCTGGAGAGTGATAGGCTCTAGGACTGTCAATAACTGGCAGTAAAGGAAATGGGCTTACACTGGCTAGTGTGGCTTAGTTGGTTGAGCATCATACTGTGCATTAGGAGATCACTGGTTCAATAGTTAGGAGGCAGCTGATCAATGCTTCTTTCTTTCTCTTCCTGTCTCTTCCTTCCTCCCTCTCAAATCAACATTTTTTTTTTAAATTCAGAAATGGGGATTCCCAAGTGTGGCTCTACCATCTGGGGTCATTCATTTCCAACTGGTATAACCCAGATACAAAGCAGAAAAGAAAGCATACATGAAAGGACCCCACTATCTCATATTCATATCTTATGAATATGAATATAAACATTTGAATAAAATGCCAACAGTAATAAAATAAAAATACAGCATGACCCATTGGAGTTTATTTTAGGAGTGGAAGTGAGAGGTTATATCTATGTGTAGCTGGCTAAATTGGATACAATGGAAACATTTGCTTTGCTCAACCTTCTGCAGCTCATCCAAACATTTGTATATCATAGTCAGAAATACTGGTCCTCCACTTCAGCAATCAGCAATAAATAAATCTGTGAAGGCAATCTGTAAATTGAAATGTACTCTGTAGGAGTGAGGAATGTTTGACCACATAGAGCCTCATGCTGGGTGTTATTTAGGACAAGAAGCTGAAGATGTTATTTCTTTTCTCCTGGATCTTTCTCCTGGTTGGGAAAGATAAGCCATGAAAAGATGTACACAGTATTAAGTGGTAAAGGCCTAAGAGAGGTACAGGCCATGTTGAGAGGGAGAGAAGATGACCTCCAGGCATTGTCTGCTGCAGAGAAACCAAACCATGTCAAATTCTCCCTGGGCACAGGAAGACTGCCTTTCACAGCCCCCACTCCTTCTAAGAAGAAATCAAGTAATAGCTCTGGCCCCTGGAATATGGGCAGAAGTGCTGTATGCCACCATAATCATGGCCCTTAGATACCCGTTGGTTCCCATTTTCTCTTTCTCTCCTCTAGTTGTGCAAAGACTAAGCAAAGGTCAATATTATACACCACAAGTAAGCCAAATTGTTTTCTAATTTCTTATTTTCTCAATCCATTTGTTAAGTTAAAACAATATTTATTACATGCCCATTATATGCCAGGCACTGTGTCCTCATACAGTTTACATTCTAGTTAATTTGTGAGCTCTAGAGTTTTCCCCCCATTTTATTTGATTATTTCAAAAGCCACCTCTTGGATTTATCAATTCACTTGATTTTCTGTTTTTTAACTCATTACATCTCTCTTTAACTTTATTGTTTCCTTGTTCCTCCTTCCCTTAAGTTTGTTTTGTTGCTGTTTATTAAATTATATACAAGATTCATTTTTCATCTTCTCTTGTTTAATGGTGACAGTACTTAAGGGTTCATTTGAATCATGTCATGCATACATTTAAAGTTTGTTCATTGAAAACCCTTTAGTGGACATTCCTCAGTGCTACCAATCCTATGACTCACCCAGTAGATGCAATCAGGTCAGAAAACTGTCCACAGGAGTTCTGAAACCCAAGGTAAGAATACACGAATGATTTTAAAGTTTTCTCAACCATTGTCAAAGAAATGAAATACATTCTTTGTGTGTGTTTTAAATCAGTATATTCAGTACAGTTTACAGATAATTACAGTTATTTTCAAGATACATTTTTACTATATGTAATTGTCACTTATGAGCTGATTTTAGAGCCAATCCTCCATGTTATTTGCTTATAGCTATTAGTGTCTCTCATGCATTTTCAGGTATAATATTCTGATTATCATTAGTCTAAAAACCATCTACCATGGATTTGATTTCTTTTAATGTATGAATTGATATGAAATGTCACTTCATCTAATATCTTGCTTCAAAAAAAAAAAAAGTCCCATGTTCTAGAAAGTGTTATAAGCATTTCTTTGGTTTCTAAAAATATATAATGGATCACACACACACACGCACACAACTTTACAAATGGTCACACTTACTCTCTACTGGTCTGCTCTAGGCATGCTAGATTGTGAATCACTGAGTATGCATCTTTACCATTCACACTGCTAATGTAGAAGTCCAGCAGGAAAGCATCATAATTAGAATCCTACAGAAACTCCCAGTCCCATCCAGGTGTAGAGCTACCCAACCCTCATTCCCATCTCAAACAAGGCACCTTGGCCACAAAAAAGATTAGAAATGAGACAGACTTGCTTATGATGAGGTTTAACTAAAGGCTAACGAGATGAGGTCACTGGGAGATCTGGGCAGTACCTAGCACCTGGTGGCACTCAGCACATTTTTGATGCATTACCAAACAAGTGAATTCTGACTTCAAATCATGTGCTCTTCCCACCTCATGCCATCACAGTAATGTTATGAGGCCCAAATGTAAAACATGT
The DNA here is from genome assembly GCA_004026805.1 of Lasiurus borealis. Lineage (NCBI taxonomy): Eukaryota > Metazoa > Chordata > Mammalia > Chiroptera > Vespertilionidae > Lasiurus > Lasiurus borealis. Next base: position 2,449 of record PVJN01020719.1, on the reverse strand, counting down.
GAAAGAGCTTTGCAAACCAGCCGTGCTAGTTACTTTTGTCACACTGTAGTGGTGGCCCTAGATCCTGTGTGATCCTAAAGCATAATGGTAGACAGAACCACCAGAGGGCAGCAGCCCCACTCTACTGCTCTGAAAAACCATTTGATGGGCACATTTCAAATGGGAAAGGAAAGGCTTTTCCTGTCAGTGTTCTGTCAGATTCCTCAGATTGAACCTTGCCCCTACTTACAGAGGGTGGCTGAAAAATGGGAAAGGAAGAGGTCAGACTCGGTAGCATCTGGGTCTCTTCCCTCTCCCCACACACCACCAGCTACAGAAGAAGCTGCAGGGAATGCTTATTTCTTCATTCCTTTAGGCTACCCAACTTTTTTTTTTTTAAATATGTTTTATTGATTTTACAGAGAGAAAGGGAGAAGGATAGAGAGTTAGAAACAACAGATGAGAGAGAAACATCCATCAGCTGCCTCCTGCACACCTCTACTGGGATGTGCCCGTAACCAAGGTACATGCCCTTGACCGGAATCGAACCTGGGACCCTTCAGTCTGCAGGCCGATGCTCTTTCCACTGAGTAAAACCAGTTAGGGTGGCCTACTCAACTTTTGAGCAAGTGATCAGTAGATCAACAGTCTACCATAACAGAATTACTGACACGTGCCTTTATTTTCTTTAACATTTTAGGATCAATTATCTCCTGTGACATGATCTCATAAAAATAACAAACATGAATTCAGCAATTACTTGCTGCTTCATGTGAGGTAGCTATGATGATTATCTTTACTTTATATATGAGGAAACTAAAACACTGAAAGGGTAGCTAATTTGTCCAATATTGACCAAGCAGAGTCAAGTTAGGAATCTCTATGGTTTGGCTACAAAATATGTACTCTTAACCATTGACCTATACTATCCCTCAGCAATGAAGCTTTTTTCCAAATCTCATTAATGAAGCTAAATTACTGGGGAAGTTTAGTACCCAATTCTAAACATGGGGGGCTGTTTTTAGATCTCCAAAAGACTTCTTAGTAATTGGCATCATGTGAGTAGCAAAGTCTGATAGGTAATATGGGCTAACTACTCAGGTACCATAACTGTTAAGAATAGAGGCATAGCTTTCCACAAAGCTGAAACTGGGCGGCTGAGACTGTTTTTACAGGAATTATGATAGCTTTCAGAATAGATGATCATAAACTTTAGAACTTGGGAAGGGATGACCTTAAAGATGACCTCAGCCTCCGGGAAGCTCAGTGACTTGTCCCAGACTCCACTAGCAGAGTTAGAAATTGAATCCAAGAACTTGGAATTCCCAGTTTGAAGTGCAGAAATCTTTTTAACAAAGCTTTCCCCCTTTACAACAATTTCTCTCATTCTTCTCTGCGCTCTCAGGCTTTAATATTATATAGAAAGAAGTAATTGAGACATCTTTCAATCTAAACACAGCAAAGTGAATAAAAGAGCTTCCTGGAGCCCCCATCCACTTTAATAGACTCTGTGCCTTCTGTTAGTGAGCAAATAGAAGTTCCAAATATGTGTCAAGAGGAGCAAAGGGTCTGAGATTTTCCAACCTGCAAGCTAACCAGTTCACCTGCCACATCCTCATGGAAACTGGTAGAAGACACGAGTCTTTCAGGTCAGAGAGAAGGGGCAGTTTATTATGAAAAGGAAACAGCAGTAGACAGAATAGTATTAGCATTTGTACACCAGTTTCCTAAATTACAACTCCAAAGAGTAACATGACAAGGCCAGATGATACCTGCACGTGCTGCGGGTCGCATTGCAGGATAGAAGCTCTGACCTGAATTTGATATAATGGGCAGTAAGCACATCTGTTTTTTGTTTCAAGGACAGACATTCTATTCATTACACTGGGGAGCAGACATGCCTGTTCTTTGCCCCAGTGGGAAACACCATCTTTATCTGTCCAAGTTTTTCTCTATACGGACATCTTTGAAAAGATAGTTAACAAAAGGCAATGTGTGCCTCTGCAAGATGTGCAGAGTTGTTGAGAGACCAGCGAGCAGCCTTGAGATCCATGGAGACTTGCCATCCAACAGCATGCAAACAATGAAAACTGGACCTGCGCAAGTCACCGAATGTTAGGCTATTGTAAAAGTGCGTAAAGTAACTGAATTCTTGATATCAGACATCAATTTCATATTCTTTCAATAAAGCCTTGTAGCAAGAAAACGAATTTTTACCCATACCAGCAAAAATAATTCAATACAAATGAGATCATTCTGATAAGTTTTTTAAATTACAAAAATAGATTTTTTTTCCCAAGTATTTTCTTCTTCTAAGGAAGGAAAGAAAGAATACTTTATTTAACATACTGGTGTATACAAAATATTTTCTGGTTTGGGAAGTGACACAAAGGAGGGAGAGCCTATGATAACCCAATTTTTCAGCAGCGGCACAAGCAGCATGTATTCTCATGTATAGTAAGTACACCAC